>JAWMAR010004781.1:0-39853 GCA_036785375.1 Leucoraja ocellata
TATATGTTGTGATTGATAAATATTGTATTAGTAAATATTTAATGGGAGTGGGAGCCATGAAGTGGAGTGTTGTCGAGTGGTGTTCTCAATGCAATACTGGATATTTTACAGGGGTTGAACATTTTACTGCACTGCATCCAAATTCTTGAGCTTCATTTTTGGCATTATTCTGCACATTTCTATGATTTCACTGCCATGTGAGAGTGCATCTTAAGATCCTCCTGCTCCAAGGATAGATCATATCTCTCCACTTAACTCCTATACTAAAGCCTCCTCAAAAGATCTTGGCAATTTGTATGATTTTTTTTCTGTCAGCATAAATCTCTGCAGCATCTTTCAGCAGCGGCTAAACCCAGGACACACCTCACCACCTCTCTTCCTTTTCTGATAAGCAGGCTAGTTCTAATGGTGCCAAATCAGTCACGCACACAAACTGCATGCTGTATGCTTGATCATGAGCAGGTAATGCAAACTGGGCCTTCTGGAAGCAATTAGCACTGGTTAACCCCACACCGTGATTATATGACTATTTTCGGGAACTGACCAGTTAGTCAAATTGAATTTGGTTTGGTATTTAGTACAAAGCTGACAAATTACAAGCGCATATGCTGCACAAAATACCACTATTTTCACAATACAGAAATGAAAGTGACCTTTTTAAATGCAACCCAGTATTTTTATGCCTGAGCCAAGAAGTGAAGCCCAGTGCATTACATTTACAAGAAAATGAAAGCTTTGTGAATGCAATTAGTGTTATTCACCATGTATTTGAAGGACTGTGCAGATATTTTAAGGTTGCACAATGTTAAATAATAAAGAACGTAACTTGCACAAGCTGACAGGGCCATCTGACCTTCACCTGCTCATGTTTCTAACTCCCTTTCTTCTTCTCCTGCTGGACTTTGCTCTTTCTCTGATGTCTCATGGGATATGTCACCAGCCCACTGAGCTGCGATAGTTCACATGTGAGCAGAGATAGCAAGTTCAGGAAATATGTTTTAGGCTCTGAAAGTGGTGGTTTGTCCATTGAGACAGACTCAAGTTCAACAAGATTCTTGTTCACTATATTGTGCAGAGCAAAAAGTAACATTCCCAATCAATTTGGTGAATTAACACAAACCAAAACCCGCCCACCTTACCATCGCTCAGTAAAGTAAAGCTATATATGTTAGAATTTCTTCTTGCTGTTCCAGCTGAGATTAATGATCTCAAAGAAAGCAGTGATCAAAATTGAAACCTTCCCATGTATATGACTCAGCAATGTATATAGTCTTGCCAGTAACTTCTTGTGGGATTTTTAAATTATCATTCATTTCTGAACTTAGGCCAAATGATATACCTTCACTTGGCAATCAGCTAAAGAAGCCTAATATGAAAAATACCAGTTGATTAGGGGAATCAGTGGCATCCTTTTCAGGAGATCTGTGGTCTCAATTACATGAACCTCCCTCCGGGGAGCCCCACTGTTTATTGCCTAAAATCACAAGCCTCTCCCAATGATTGAAGCACAACTCATCTCCTGGCATGATACCAATTCATTTGGAAATATAAACATTCAGCCTCAATGCAAAGTGATTGTGACCTGTTATTCACTCAACTGTTACGAGCCTTATAACAGGAGTCACTTGACCACTTCTTGTTCCTCAAGAAGAAGATTAAATTCCTAGATGTGGTATTAACACAGCTGCAACTTGCTACATGTATTAGAGTTTATTGCTACACACTGCTGATGTCTTTGGTGACTGCCAAAATGCCTTCGAAATTAAAATAGTTGAGAATGGCTGGTGAATAACAGCTAACAGTAAAATTATGTCAATGGGATTCTTGGGCTGCTGATTCAGTTTCAGCATATGCCTCGACAAGTAATGAACTGTAACATCGATTGGGCTTATACTCACTAGAATTTAGGATGAGAGGGAATTTTATAGAAACACTAGACCGTGGGACCCGTTGGGTCCCGTCCCCTCAACGCGCGGTTGTGGGGGTGTGGGGGGGGGGGGGGGGCGATCTGCGGTGTCACACACACACTAACCACCCCCCACACACACACAGGGTGGGAGGGGAGGTTGAGAGGGGGAGGGAGGGGGAGGAAAGAGGGGGGGGAGTGGGGGGGAGGGAGAGGGGAGTGAGGGAGAGGGGAGGTAAAGGGAGGGGAGGAAGGTGGAGGGGGAGGGGAGAGGGAGAGGGAGAGGGTGGAGGGAGGTTCGTGGGGAGGGGGGGCAGAGGGGGGGAGGGGGAGAGGGGGGAGAGAGAGGGGGGGAGAGGAGGAAGGGGAGAGAGGGGGGAGGGGGGAGAGAGAGGAGGGGGGAGAGAGAAGGGGGAGAGGGGGTAGAGAGAGGGGGAGGGGGAGGGGGAGGGGGAGGGGGAGGGGGAGGGGGAGGGGGAGGGGGAGGGGGAGGAGAGGGAGGGGAAAGGAGTGTCCCCTCTGTGGAATTCTCTGCCAATCTGTGGAATTCTCTGCCACAGTTGAGGCCAGTTCATTGGCTATATTTAAGAGGGAGTTAGATGTGGCCCTTGTGGCTAAAGGGATCAGGGGGTATGGAGAGAAGGCAGGTACAGGATACTGAGTTGGATGATCAGCCATGATCATATTGAATGGCGGTGCAGGATCGAAGGGCCAAATGGCCTACTCCTGCACCTATTTTCTATGTTTCTATGTTTCTATGAGTCTAGGAGGGGGGGGGGGGGAGGGAGGAGGGGGGAGAGGAGGAGGGGGGGAGAGGAGGAGGAGGAGGGGGGTAGAGGAGGAGGGTGGGGAGAGGAGGAGGGTGGGGAGAGGAGGAGGGTGGGGAGAGGAGGAGGGGCGCGCATGCTGCGAGCGGGCAGGCTGTGGGGCCCACGGCGAGCGCGATGCAGGCTCCACATTGAGCGGGCTGCGGGTCCCATGGCGAGCGGGCAGCGGAGACTCAAGGGAGGCCGCGGGCGGGCGCGATCTGAGGACGGTCAAAAGCAGCGGAGGGCCAGCCGATCGTGGCTTCCGTGAGGGGAAGCCCACCCACTCGCATGACAGACCGTCGGGCAGGGGAAACGGAGAGGAGGCCGTCCCCCGTGACAGCCAGAGTTCGCCAGATGGGATCAGGATCACCAGCGAGGAAAACCCATCACGATTCCCTGAGTCCCTGCGATCGACGGAGGAATCGCGGGTCTCCATAGTCTCCCAGAGGGACTAATGGCCGCCACGGCCACCTTTCCATCATGCTGCCCCGCACCCTCACCTGCACGGCGATAACGACCACCGCCGCCATGATCTAGAACTTCAAGGAGCACAGTGGAGCGTGCAGCACGACCTGAGCAGCAGTTTAAAAACGCTAAGTGACGAGTTTAAAGAAGTAAAAGTTAAGAAGCCAAGAAGTACAGAAGACAGACAGTGGTGAAGTCACTCGCAGCGTGAGCAGAGGCAGGCAGTCAGATCCATTGTGATGTCATCATCGAGACCATCTCGTTTATTTTCTAAGTTATTTGAGATTTATGAACATTTTCATAAATAACTCGAGAAATAATGCATTACATTTTCAGATAAGGAGATTTTTTACATCATGGCGTAAATCTCTATCGGAATATGTAAAAATTTCACTGATAGTGCGTTGTGTTCTCGAGGAGATTACACACATGAACATCACACACACACACAAATACACACACATTCAAGATCAGAGTTTTATAAGTATAGAGATATAAGATTCTTAAGGGATTGGACAAGCTAGATGCAGGAAAAATATTCTTGGGTGAGTCCAGAACAAGGGGTCACAGTTTAAGAATAAGGGGTGTGCCATTTAGGATTGAGAGAGGAAAAACATTTTCACTCAGAGAATTGTGAATCTGTGGAATTCTCTGCCACAGAAGTCAGTGGAGGACAATCCACTGGATGTTTTCAAGAGAGAGTTAGATATAGCTCTTACGTCTAACGGAATCAAGGGATAGGGGGAGAAAGCAGGAATGGGGTACTGATTTTGGACGATCAGCCATGATCCTATTGAATGGCGATGCTGGCCCGAAGGGCCAAATGCCTACTCCTGCACCTATTTACTGTTTCTATGTTTCTAATGGCGGAAAGATTTAAAGGGGAGCTAAAAATTCTATTGCATGGCATAATAGGTTGCAGGGATATAAGGAATTAAGGAGGAGAGGTAAAAGTACAATGCTCCCCTGGGAGCTAGTATGATCCTGAATGTCCAGCTACTGTTGATATATCCATTTAAAACTGTTTGTGCCCAACCCCCTACAAAAATGGGCAGACAAATCATACAACGGTTTGAAAAACAAATACTGGAAAAGATCCGGTAACACGTCATCCGTTTATTTGGATTGAAAAAGTAAATATCAAACCAAGGCATCATTATCGGATCCAACGGAAACTTTGAATTAAACAGAAAACTATTAAAACCTTGTCTGTGAAAGGTGGAGAATACCCAAACACTATGAAAATAGTAAGCCCAAAATTAGAATGATCTTATTATGCACAACAGGACCCATCTTAAGGGTTGTCAGGGGTTATGGGGAGAAAGCAGGAGAATGCGGTTGAGAGGGAAGGATAGATCAGCCAGGATTGAATGGTGCAGTAGACTTGATGGGTTGAAGGGCCCAATTCTGCTCCTATAACATGAACTTATGAGATCAGATTAACATTTGGTCCCAGCTATTAATCTTTGCCCATTTACTTAAGAATGCAATTCCACTCGTTTGACTACCAAGTCATTGTTGCACATCCTATTGCCTCAATTGTTGCATTTTCTTAATTTATGATCTAAACTCAATGCCCTTTTAATATAAAAAAAACAAATTTGTTTACGTCATATGATAGTACCAGTCTGGAGTGAAGGAGTATCAACAGACAGATAATTATATTAATAGGCTCAGAATTAAATGGTTCACATTTGATTGGTGATCATTTTCCAATGTTCTATAGATTCAGGATCAGTTTCTGTGGATTGGAGGGTAGCTAATGTTATCCCACTTTTTAAGAAAGGAGGGAGAGAGAAAACAGGGAATTATACACCAGTTAGCTTGACATCGGTGGTGGGGAAGAGGCTGGAGTCAATTATAAAAGATAAAATAGTGGCACATTTGGATGGCAGTAACAGGATCGGTCTGAGTCAGCATGGATTTACGAAGGGGAAATCAAGCTTGACTAATCATTCTGAATATTTTGAGGATGTAACTAGGAAAATGGACAAGGGAGAGCCAGTGGATCTGGGCTTTCAGAAAGCCTTTGATAAGGTCCCACATAGGAGATTAGTGGGCAAAATTAGAGCACATGGTATTGGGGGTAGGGTACTGACATGGATAGAAAATTGGTGGCAGACAGGAAACAAAGAGTAGGGATTAACGGGTCCCTTTCAATACAATACAATACAATACAATACAATACGGTTTATTTGTCACATTGCACATAAAGTGTAAGTGAGATGAATATGTCAGCAGCGGTACAATGATAAAGAACACACACAAAAACACAATAAACATTTAACATAAACATCCACCACAGCATTCATCACTATGGTGGAAGGCACACAATTTGGCCAGTCCTCCTCCATTTTCCCCCGTGGTCGGGACCTCAACCCTCTGCAGCCGTTGCTGCGGGTGGCCATATGGTAAAAGGACAAGGTACAAGTCCAGGTAAGTCCAGGATCGGCTCTTCCCCACCGGAGACCGCGGCTTTAAGTTGGTGTAGGCGCAGGCCGGCGGTCGAGATTTAAAGTTTAAAGTTCCCGCCGCGCCGCAGCCAGAAGCACCGCAGACCGCAGGGCCGGCCGTCGAAGCTCCCCTCCAGGGGTGATGGTAAGTCGCCACCACACCCGCGGTAGAAGTTGGCCGCGGGCCGGCAGTGATGGCCTCTTCTTCCCCCGGATCCCCCACGAGGGATCCCGGGCCGTAGATGCCACGCCAGCTGGAGCTGTGCAGACCGCGCGCGGCTTCAAGCTGCCGGCTGCTCCGGGCCAGCGAAACGGAGCGCTCCACTCCAGCGAGCCCCAGCGAGGGCTCACCCGCTCCACGCCGAGAGTCCACGCTGCGCCCGCCGCTGAAACCCCGGGCGCATCTCCGGGAAAGGCCGCGCCGATCCTCGCTGTTAGGCCACGGGGGAGGCGACCTGGAAAAAGTCGCCTCTCCATGGAGGAGGCGGCCAAAACGGTTTCCCCCTTACCCCCCCACACAAAACACACAAAGAAACATTAAAAACATACTTTAAAAATACTAAAAAAAATAAAAAATGTTGAAAAAACTAACGCGCTGCTGACAGGGCTTCCGCCATTGCAGCACCCCCACCGACTGAATGGCAGGCAAACTAATGAGGTACAGCAAGGCTTGGTGCTGTGACCGCAGCTATTTACAATATACATTAATGATTTAGATGAAGGGATGCAAAGTAACATTAGCAAATTTGCAGATAACACAAAGCTGGGTGACAGTGTGAACTGTGAGAAGGATGCTGTGAGGATGCAGGGTGTCTTGGACAGGTTGGGGGAGTGGGCCGATGCATGGCAGATGCTGTTTAATGTGGATAAATGTGAGGTTATCCACTTTGGTGGCAAGAACAGGAAGACAGATTATTATCTGGATGGTGTCAAGTTAGGAAAAGGGGAAGTACAACAAGATCTGGGTGTCCTTGTTCATCAGTCACTGAAAGTAAGCATGCAGGTAGAGCAGGCAGTGAAGAAAGCTAATGGCATGTTGGCCGTCATAACAAACGGAGTTGAGTATAGGAGCAAAGAGGTCCTTGTGCAGTTGTTCAGGGCCCGAGTGAGACCACACCTGGAGTATTGTGTGCAATTTTGGTCTCCAAATTTGAGGAATGACATTCTTGTTATTGAGTGATTGCAGCGTAGGTTCACAAGGTTAATTCCAGGGATGGCGGGACTATCATATGTTGAAAGAATGGAACGACTGGGCTTGTAAACACTGGAATTTAGAAGGATGAGAGGCTATCATATTGAAACATATAAGATTATTAAGCGATTGGACATGCTAGAGGCAGGAAACATGTTCCCGATGTTGGGGGACTCCAGAACCAGGGGCCACAGTTTAAGAATAAGGGGTAGGCTATTTAGAATGGAGATGAGGAAAAACTTTTTCACCCAGAGAGTTGTGAATCTGTGGAATTCTCTGCCTCAGAAGGCAGTGGAGGCCAATTCTCTGGATGCTTTCACGAGAGAGTTAGATAGAGCTCTTAAAGATAGCGGAGTCAATGGATATGGGGAGAAGGCAGGAACAGAGTACTGATTGTGGATGATCAGCCATGATCATAGTAAATGGCAGTGCTGGCTCTTAAGGCACCTATTGTCTATTTTCTATTGTCTATTTGACCAACAACTATGGGAAAACGTAAGCATCTTTTATTTTGTTTTCTGCTGAATATGACAAACAGTTGTATTTATCATATATTACAGGCTCTGAATGAAATTCATATAATGAAGAACAGCAACATGCCACAAGTTTCACTTACACCAGTGCTTCTTAAAAGCCACTGATAATGGGGAAAATAATTCAGCATTTGCTCACATTGTTATTTTGTTAAGTGCCAAAAATTATAACATTAAACACTCAAAATAAATAAAAAATCTTTATAGTCATGGAGTAATTAACTACAGGAAGCATAGTAATTTTACCTTGTAATGCAGAAACTTTGATGGTAATCTTTAATTTTGGCAAAATATGCTAATATTTCAAAGCGTTTAATTTGGGAGTTTCTCATTCTCCCACACAGCATTAACAATCATAATTTGCATGTGAACATTTTTTTCTACTTACGTTTTTTAATAGCTTAAAATCTGAAGAATTTATGGAAAGTTCTTTAAACAAAAGAAAGAACAATACTGTTGAAATCGCAAACTCACCAGTCCTACTTTTCATCTTGCCCAAGATACTCATCTAATCTCCAGTGACCTGCTCGTTCAAATAATAGTTCTCAGGGCTCATGTTACTGCCTTTTTTCTGCAGCAACAATCAGGAAGTGGTTTGTCGACACCAATAGCTAAACTTACCAGTTATGGTCCTCCCACTCACTGATGCAGCACCTGTGTTAACTGAACTCAACATTGCAGTAACTTTCTCACATATCTTTACATTGATATTTTGCTCAAGGATGCATAGAAATATACAAAATAGTAAATAGTTTAAATAAGCTGTAGACTACTATGCAAATCTAAATTAGTAAAAATTTAATTTTGTTGCCCGGCATATCTCTCATAAAATAAACGTTCTGTTTGGTTGAACTTATATCTTCTCGATATCTATCTGATCTTGTGACATTTGGGACATTTCCCTCAGACCTGTATAAACATTCAAATTGGGGCAGAAGCAGGCCTATTCGGTAGATCTGGCTGATCTGGTCGTAATCTCAACTGTGCCCTCCTGTCTACCCACAGTAAACTTACACCACCCCCCCCCTTCCACCCATATACAGCAAAACCCGATCTACCGCTGCCTCAAAAATATCAAAAATTCCACTGCCCTTTGAAGAAGAAAGCTACAAAGATTCATAGTCGTCTGCAAAGAAAATTACCTCAATTTTATTTTTAAATGGTTACCCATTTAAAACAATCTAATGCTTTTAAAAGTTCTTACACAAAAGGAAACCTCTTCTTGTCCACCCCAATACGACCCCTTAGGATTTTAGCCCATGTGTCTGAGCCTTTGCTGTCAATGTTAGCGTTCATGGTGAAACATCACCTTTGTCCCCTCAATGCCCTTGAGAGAGATCACACAAGTATGTCAGTCTGAAGAAGGGTTTCGGCCCGAAACGTCGCCTATTTCCTTCGCTCCATAGATGCTGCTGCACCCGCTGAGTTCCTCCAGCATTTTTGTGTACACAAGTACAAATGTCCAGCCTGACACCAAATGGCATCGTTTGTGCAAGTTTTCAGGCGTGGGAGTCTGCCCCCAAATCAACTTCTTGTGATGTTTGAACACATAGTCCTGGGAGCTCCTGCTTTAGACAATGGTTTAAATTCTACCCAATGCCGATGTTAAATGTGCACAGGATGAACTATATACCACGGCCATAGCCTTGAAACAAAGTGGCCTGAGGTCTTGGTAATAATAGTCTGGGATTCAACCAGGCCAACCTCGATCAACATGTTTCTTGTCCTACCAGAGACCCAAACATTCCAGATCATTGCTGCACAACCATCAAATACACCTACCACTATATGCCCTGGCTGCATTGCAAAATTTGATCTGGCTTCTACTCCTTGCCTACAAACAGAAACTGAACAGTAGAGAAGGTCATAGAATGCTGGTCTGAGAAAACAGATGAGACTCTTCACAACTGCTTTGAGTTGGTGGACTGACTCAGAAATAGAATAGAATAGAATGCTATTTATTGTCATTCAAACCTGGGTTTGAACGAAATTCCATTTCTACAGTTTTTTACATTACAACACAATCCAAGACCCACACTTAACACAGTTTACATAAACATCCATCACAATGAGTCTCCAACATCTCCTCACTGTGATGGAAGGCAAAGTCTTTATCTCTTCCCTTTGTTCCTTCTCCCGTGGTCCAGCAGTCGAACTGCAGTGTCGAGGCGAACTGGGGCTCCGATGTTAAAGCCCCTGGCGGGTGATGGTAAGTCCTGAGGCCGTTTAAGCCACGCCGGGCGATGTTAGGCCCCGGCTCCATGTCTTTAAACCCTCGATTCCAGCGGGAGAAGTCGTCGTTGCGGAGCTCGGAAAAGCGGTTTCCCACCAGGTCCCAGGGACTTGGAGCTCCCGATGTTCCCGTCCACTGGGTCTGCGGCCGGTGCCTCCGAACTCCAAAAGTCGGGTCGCAGCCGCGCGCCACCACAGCTCTTCCCGCTCCGAAGTTGGCCAGCTCCGCGATGTCAGTTCCGCAGGCTCTGCAACTGGAGCCCTCAGGTTAGTCCCAAATATTCAATGATTTTGTGGTCAACCCAAGTGAGATGCAACTGCTACCACAGTCTTCATCATTAAGCATGTAGGGAAGTATGTGCCTAAGAAGACAACACAAGTGTTCCCCAAATGGAAATCATGGATGAATCTTCAAGTCCATTCCCTGGTTTGGAGCATTGAACGGCATTGAAACCAAACAATCCCAAATGGTACAAGAAATCTATTTACAGTACAATTTTCACAAAACCGTCAATGGTGCCAAGAGTGAATTCCAGGCCAAGCTAGAGTTCCAGAAAAGCAAACTGGACACCCTTTGATTGTGACAAGGCTTGCATGATAAACCAGGCTACAGTGAAGTATGCAGCATCGCTGGTAGTCAAGAGTCAAGAGTGTTTTATTGTCATATGTCCCAGATAGGACAATGGAATTCTTACTTGCTGCAGCACTATGTGTTCCTCCTTGAGGAGTTCAGTGCATTCCATGCTTGATTTGAACAGAAGTTTGGTGGAACAAGGTCATCCACCTCGACAGGGGGAGTGTTTGCTAGTGCTGTCGGGGAGGATTTAAACTAATGTGGCAGGGGGATGGGTACAAGAGCAGAGAGGCAGGGGGGTGTAAAATGAGGGTAGAAGCAATAGGTAGCAAGGTGAAAAGTAAAAGTGGCAGGCAGACAAAACCAGGGCAAAAATCAAAAAGGGCCACTTTTCAACATAATTGTATAAGGGGTAAGAGTGTTGTAAAAACAAGCCTGAAGGCTTTGTGTCTCAATGCAAGGAGTATTCGTAATAAGGTGGATGAGTTGAACGTGCAGATAGCCATTAATGATTATGATATAGTTGGGATCACGGAGACATGGCTCCAGGGTGACCAAGGCTGGGAGCTGAACATCCAGGGATATTCAATATTCAGGAGGGATAGAGAGAAATGAAAAGGAGGTGGGGTAGCGTTGCTGATTAGAGAGGAGATTAACGCAATGGAAAGGAAGGACATTAGTTTGGAGGATGTGGAATCTGTATGGGTAGAGCTGCGAAACACTAAGGGGCAGAAAACGCTGGTGGGTGTTGTGTACAGGCCACCTAACAGTAGTAGTGAAGTTGGAGATGGTATCAAACAGGAAATTAGAAATGCGTGCGACAAAGGCAAAGCAGTTATGATGGGTGACTTCAATCTACATATAGATTGGGTGAATCAAATTGGCAGGGGTGCTGAGGAAGAGGATTTCTTGGAATGTATGCGGGATAGTTATCTAAATAAACATGTAGAGGAACCAACGAGAGAGCAGGCTATTTTAGACTGGGTATTGAGTAATGAGGAAGGGTTAGTTAGCAGTCTTGTTGTGCGTGGCCCCTTGGGCAACAGTGACCATAATATGGTTGAGTTCTTCATTAGGATTGAGAGTGACATTGTTAATTCAGAAACAATGGTTCTGAACTTAAGGAAAGGTAACTTTGAGGGTATGAGACCCTCAAAGTGGGGCACCGCAAGGCTCAATGCTGGGACCCCAGCTATTTACAATATATATTAATGATCTGGATGAGGGAATTAAAGGCAATATCTCCAAGTTTGCGGATGACACTAAGCTGGGGGGCAGTGTTATCTGTGAGGAGGATGCTAGGAGACTGTAAGGTGACTTGGATAGGCTGGGTGAGTGGGCAAATGTTTGGCAGATGCAGAGAGTGGATAATGTGGATAAATGTGAGGTTATCCATTTTGGTGGCAAAAACAGGAAAGCAGACTATTATCTAAATGGTGGCCGACTAGGAAAAGGGGAGATGCAGCGAGACCTGGGTGTCATGGTACACCAGTCATTGAAAGTAGGCATGCAGGTGCAGCAGGCAGTGAAGAAAGCGAATGGTATGTTAGCTTTCATAGCAAAAGGATTTGAGTATAGGAGCAGGGAGGTTCTACTGCAGTTGTACAGGGTCTTGGTGAGACCACACCTGGAGTATTGCGTACAGTTTTGGTCTCCAAATCTGAGGAAGGACATTATTGCAGAGATGGTTCACCAGACTGATTCCTGGGTTGTCAGGACTGTCTTATGAAGAAAGGCTGGATAGACTTGGTTTCTACTCTCTAGAATTTAGGAGATTGAGAGGGGATCTTGTAGAAACTTACAAAATTCTTAAGGGGTTGGACAGGCTAGATGCAGGAAGATTGTTCCCGATGTTGGGGAAGTCCAGGACAAGGGGTCACAGCTTAAGGGTAAGGGGGAAATCCCTTAAAACCGAGATGAGAAGAACTTTTTTTCACACAGAGAGTGGTGAGTCTCTGGAACTCTCTGCCGCAGAGGGTAGTCGAGGTCAGTTCATTGGCTATATTTAAGAGGGAGTTAGATGTGGCCCTTGTGGCTAAAGTGATCAGAGGGTATGGAGAGAAGGCAGGTACGGGATACTGAGTTGGATGATCAGCCATGATCATATTGAATGGCGGTGCAGGCTCGAAGGGCCGTTTGGCCTACTCCTGCACCTAATTTCTATGTTTTTATGTTTCTATGATACATCTCTACCCGCAGTCACTGTCAGAAACGTCAAACCAGCCTTCCCGAGAGTGAACCCATGGAATGCCATTGGCCCAGATGGAGTCCGGCCATGTCCTCGGTCCCTGTGCAGGCAAGATGGCAGGAGTATTCACTCATATCGTTAACCTTTCACATCTCCATTCTGGTGTTCCTACTTTTTTTCTAAAAGTCCAATATCACCACAGTGTCAAATAAAAGGTATTATGACTGTGAAACTGGTGACTGCACATGTTAACTCCAGGATCCCAGACATTCTTGATTCATTGCAGTTTGCCCACCATCACAATAGATCCATGGCAGATGTCATGTCTCTGGTGCTACACAAATTGCTAGAACATTAGGATAATCGGGATACCTTTCTCAGGCTCCTATTTACTGATAGTACGTCCACCTTCAACACCATAAGCCCAAACAAACTAATCTCCAAACTCCTGGACCAAGGAATCACCACACCCCTCTGCAACTCTATCTTCGACTTTCTGACAGTCAGTGAGGATAGGTGACAAAACGTCCTCCATGATATTTCTCAAAACCAATGACCCGCAAAAATGTGTTCACAGCCCCTTATTAAATTCCACATACACAACTATGTGACCAAATTGTGCTCTAACTATTTGCAAGTTTGCAAATAGCACTGGATCTTGAACGATGATGAGATGGAGTATAGGAAGATGATAGAGAGCTTTGTAACATGGTCTCCCTCAGTGTCAACAAGTCAACATAATGGAGAATCATTTACACACCGGTTATTCCCGCTTCTCCCATCTCCTGTCGGGCTTGTGAGCTCGTACCACCAGATTCAGGAGCAGCTTCTTCCCCACTGTTATCAGACTTCTGAACTGTCCTCTCATAAGCTAAGAGTGTGGTCAAAATAAAGAAATGTTCTGTAAATGTAGCGCTTCAACAGTGTAACACTATATTCTGCACTCTGTTTATTTTTCTTCTTTACTTTCTCCTCAGTACAACAATCTGTTGTTCATATAAACAGCTTCATTGTACTCACGTACAGTATAATTTGACTGCATTGCATACAAAGAGTTTTACTATATCAGCACATGACAATGATACACCAATACTAATACCAATAACAATGCAAACTAAGGGATTGCTGCAAAATTGAATGTGCGATCTTTCAAGGGCAAAATTAAGCAGGTCTGCCCTCTCAGGCTGCTTATGTGATATTATGCTATATGATTCTGAGACAGGATTGAGGCAAATGTTAAAGTAGTTTCTCCATTATTTAACACTAAACCATCATTAGTTTAATTAAGCTCGTGGAGTTGTTATCCCATTGCTGTTGGTGGAATTGTGGTGGGCCCAATTTTCATGCAGCATTTTCTATACTACAACAGTGATTACACTGAACAACGTCATTAACACAAAAGCATTTTAGGAAAGTCTGGGATCATAAAAGGTACTCTATAAATGATATTTCGAATAAATATCCATTAAAATATATTTTAATATATAAGACAAGAACAATCCTGGTATTTTCAGAGCACTGTATGCATCTAAACTTGCACTGTGATTTAAATCAACTCATGTCTTTCATGTGATAGGAGTAAAATTAGGCCATTCAGCCCATCAAGTCTACATCATTCAATCATGGCTGTTCTATCTCTCCCTCCAAGCCCCATTCTCCTGCCTTCTCCCCATAACCCTTGACACCCATACTAATCAAAAGTCTATCTATCTCTGCCTTAAAAATATCAATTGACAGCCTCCCCAGCCTCATGGTAAAGAATTCCACAGATTCACCATCCTCTGACTAAAAACATTTCTCCTCATCTCCTTCCTAAAGGAAGGTCCTTTAATTCTGAGGTTATGAACTCTAGTCCTAGATAACCATTAATATTTAGCACACACCCACCGATAATCTGTTGGTGCCCTGGGTCAGGAGATAGATTATTCAACCTTACAGGGCCCAATGTTCACTTTTAAAACGTTCTAACAAGCTGAAGATCGATAAGAAACACTCTTAGAGGTAAAGTAAAATCAGAAATGCTTTGAATTTTTGTTTTTAAGTGTAAGTGAGTGATCTTCCTTTACAGAAGGAGAGATGAGAACTAAATGTACTGGCTTATGTAATATTAACAAACATAGATATGCATAATCATGCTCACGTGGCTCCCTTTAACATTGACATACAGTTCATGTGGTTATCAAGATAGATCATTTAGTCCTCATTTGCTATTTTGTTTGGGTTGAATAAAGTTCTGAGAGGGTTAGCATTTCCTGTCCACCTCTGGTTGTTGCTGAAGGTGCTTGCACTTTTTATGTTTTGATTCTGTACTGCATCTGACATTAGTCATAAACCCTCGTTTCGGTTTTCTTCCAACCTCCACTTCCATTGTCAACCAGGAGGCTCTAGCTTGCTTGTGTTTTAGGTATATGCCCATCATACACCAAAACTCCTTTTGCTTTGAACATCCATGTTGCCAGTAACAGTTTTCTTGGTCATGTAATTTTTCCTATTGTATGCTAAATAATCACTGAAATTACTAAAATGGATTATTTGAACCTATACTATGGGCCTTTCCTTACCTCTCCAAACCAAATTACAATACAAAACAAAATGCCAAGGAGAGGCTGACAAAGACAAGGGGAGGAAGAAAACAGTTAGCTTGAACACTGGAATGAAGATTGAAGCATAGAATTAACACTGACTCACCAGTTTATCTTCAAAAAGCAATGTGATAGTTCACACAGTTGAAGAAATGCATTTTCATATCTTAGGGAATGGCTACGGCAAAGAAAAGTACTGAAATTTGTTCTTACCAACTTCTTTCTGCAGCTTAATTAAAGCACCTTCATCAACCACAGACACCTATTTAAGAAGGTGCAGCAGAGCAGAAAGGTTTTCAAAGGTTGTAAATGTAAGCATATGGAAGTTGAAGGGGAAAATAAATTCTTCCTCAATGAAGATTGGCAAAAATGACTGTGTTCAGTTAGGGAGCCAAGAGTCCCAGATATCAAGATCTTTCAAAAAGGAATGATTCTAAAGTGTGAAAAAGAAAAATATTTTGATTGTACGGTCATTTTAAGAAGTTTGAAGTTTTCAATGAAGATAGTCCGTGTTACCGCCAAAGAAATACCGAAGGTATTATTGTGTATGAAGGTAGACAAATCTCCAGGGCCTGATCAGATATATCCGAGGACATTGTAGGAAACTGGAGAGAATTTGTGAGAGCCCTGGTTGAAATTAACACGTCGTCCTTAAATACAGGAGAGATGCCAGAAGACTGGAGGGTAGCAAATGTTGTGCCTCTATTCAAGAAGGGCTGCAGGGAAAATGCTGGGAACCATAGGATGGTGAGCTTAACATATGTGGTTGGAAAGTTACTCAAGATTATTCTGAGGGATAGGTTATACAGGCATTTGGATGGGCAAGGGCTGATTAGGGATAGTCAGCATGGTTTTGTACATGGGAGGTCATGTCTCACAAATCTGATTGAGTTTTTTGAAGACGTGACTAAAAAGGTCAATGAGAGCAGAGCTGTAAATGTTGTTTACATGGATTTCAGTGAGGCATTCGACAAAGTTCTGCATAGTAGGCTGCTCTGGAAAGTTAGATCACATGGGATCCAAGAAGAGATGGCTGAATGGATTGCAAATTGGCTTCTTGGAAGGAAGCAGAGGGTAATGGTGGAAGGTTGCTTCTTGGACTGGAGGCCTGTGGTGTGCCTCAGGTTTCGGTGCTGGGCCCGTTACTATTTGACATCCATATCAATGATTTGGAGGAGAACATACAGGGCAAGATTAGCAAGTTTGCTGATGATACAAAAGTGGGTGGTTTTGCAGATAGCGCAGATGGTTGTGAAATATTGCAGCAGGATCTGGATCGATTGGCCAGGTGGGCTGAGGAATGGTTGATGGAATTTAATACAGAAAAATGTGAGGTGTTGCATTTTGGGACGTCTAACAAGGGCAGGACCTACACAGTGGATGGTAGGCCTCTGGGGAGTGTTGTAGAGCAGAGAGATCTAGGAGTACAGGTGCATGGTTCCTTGAAGGTCGAGTTGCAGGTAGATAAGGTGGTCAAAAGGCTTTTGTACATTGGTCAGAGTACTGAGTATAGAAGTTGCAGTTGTATAAGACGTTGGTAAGACCGCATTTAGAGTATTGTGTTCAGTTCTGGGCACCCATGTTAGCAATGTTACAAAATTTTGAGATTTAAAAAATCAAGTCTGCAATTTATCCCATCAGATAAAGCATAACAATAAGTTTAATTTGACACCAAATTCACTTTCATATCTCAAGTATTAAAAAAGTTATGACCATTTTCATACTCGGAAATTAGCATCTTGTTCCCTATTGATTTTCAATGGACATTACAAAAAAGCTGTGATCTTGGATAGTCAAACGCCCATTTCTTAAGGAAAGATTAACATTTTTAAATAGCCTAAGTGTCCAAAGATTATTCACAAATAATTCACAATATAACATGATTTTTATATCTAATTTACATTAATTTATAGGCCAAATGGAAGGAATTTAGTGTTCAATTGCTGTAAATAAATGCCCATTTAAATCGGCTTTCTAGTGGGTTCATGTGGAACGCGCTGGTTTAGAACGTTGACATAGCGCTGGATTAGTGCCCTCAAATGCCGAGAAAAATACTGCGGGATATAAAAAGCCCAAAATGAGCTACTCGCTATAGATAACTTGATATTCAGGGTTATATATATATGCCCCATTTAATGTAAAAATAAGGTACATACCTTTAATTGTTTGCTTTATAAAACCCTGGGGCTGCGAGAGGTTGCGGAATGAGACAGTAATTTTAAAACTATTAGAACTATATTATCGAGGCCTATAAAACTAATAATACCTTTTGCGACCGGGTCTTGCAGCGATTTTTCGTTAATGATTTACTAGGCTGAACATCTGCGATTAGTACAGCCTAGTAAAAATCGCGTTTTAAACCCGCCCCCTCCAAACAGCGCCAAAATCGCCGACATGGCTGAGGGCAGATTCCTAATGACGATTCAGGTAGGTTTTGTAACATACCTACCCATGTTATACAAAAGATTTACGAGGATGTTGCCAGGGCTAGAGGGTTTGAGTTATGGGGAGATGTTGAGCAGGCTGGGCCTCTATTCCTTGGAGAGAAGGAAGATGAAGGGTGATCATATAGAGGTGTATAAAATCATGGGAGCAATAGATCGGGTAGATGCTCATAATCTCTTGCCCAGAGTAGAGGAATCGAGGACAGGGGACATAGGTTCAAAGTGAAGATTTAATAGGAATCTGAGGGGTAACTTTTTCACTCAAAGGGTGGTGGATCTATGGAACAAGCTGCCAGAGGAGGTAGTTGAGGCTGGGACTATCCCAACGTTTAAGAAACAGTTAGACAAGTACATGGATAGGACAAGTTTGGAGGGATATGGACCAAGCGCAGGCAGGTGGGACATATTGGCCGGTGTGTGCAAGTTCGTCCAAAGGACCTGTTTCCACATTGTATCACTCTATGATTCTATATGCCAACAAACTACCTTTATATTAGGAATCAAAGCAGCCAATGGCACCCAAAAAAACTCACATTAGCAAGCTTGTAATAACAGTCAAATAATCTGTTTTCAGTTATGTTGATCCAGGAGCAAATGTGGCATAGATATTTTAGGTATCTCAAAACTTTTTTCTATATAGTACCATTTGGGACACTTCAAACCACTGAAAGGTCTGATAAATTCATTCCAAATATGGCTCTCTTCCAACACTGCAATATTCCCTCAGTACTGCCATGGTGTAAACATCAGATTTGTGTGCTCAAGTCTATTGAGGTTAATTAAAAACAAAACCCGTTGACTCAGGCCAGAGACTGAAACTTAGATATAGTTGTTGACTTAGCTTTCATGCAAGCAATTGAGACGATGGATAATTAGAAAAGACCAAGTGCACATTTCAAGTATCATGTTTGGCATACCATAGGTAATATCTTAGAGAGTGCTGCAGGCTAAGAATTATCTATGGTATCAAAATTTCAGTTTAAGGACACAAATGTTCAGAAAACACCAGTCTCAGTTCATGCCGTGGACTAGCATCAGCACAACATGTTTGCAAAGTATCCAATATTTAGCGGTTGCAATATTGTTTGTTGTAATACCTGTCAATAGCCTTTGAGCCTATGCCCAGCATGTGTGACCTGCAATAAATGGTCACACTCAGATCTGATGGTGAGTCCATGGACCCGTAAATAACAATATGTGAGTAAATCCCAGTTCTGGGCCCGGCATGCCTCAACACGAGAAAGATTACAAGAAACAGGGTCTTCGTTGAAATGAGGATCACTTTGTTCCATGAATTTTCATCAACAATGTTCTGGCAACCTGCCTCTCAAACTATATCAACCAGGGAATAAGCACCTTGTTGAAATGCTTGCAACAAATGCTTACAACAAATGCTTGCAAGAAAGTTTTTACCACAGAAGGTGGATTTTACCACAGGAGGCAAAAAGGAGGTGATGGGTTGTTAAACTGAAGAAGGGTTCCCAATCCGAAACATCGTCTATTAATGCCCTCCACAGGAGCTGCCTGATCCGCTCAGTTACTCTAACACTGTGTTTTGTTAATCGTAGTCTTGGTTGGGTTGAATTAAGCAACAGGAAGGGGAGAAAATTGGTGGAAGCTATCTGTAGGCTTCAAAGAGTAGTGGTAATAGAGGCCAAGTATAAATCAGGAAATTACAGACATATATCCCCCATTATTATTTGCTAATCCAGTAACAATGGGGGAACTTTCATCTAAGAAATAGTGTGAAGGATAAATGCATGGAGAATATCGGGAATTGTTTTCTAGATGAGTATGTTGGCTTCATTGACAAAGGATTAAAAGAATAGTAATTATAATAAGAAAATTGAAAGTGATTTTTCTCAATCCGAAACCGAAGTCCAGAAAATAAACGACAAAGGCATAAAATAAACTGCTGGAGGGACTCAGTGGGTCAGACAGCATCCATAGAGGGAAATAAACAGTTAACATTTTGGGTTGGTACCCTTTCTCAGATCATTCCCAACAGAAAATGGAGATTCAAGAAACTGCAGATGCTGGAATCGTGAGCAAAACCAAAGTGCTGGCAGAACGCAGTATGTGTACAAGGAATGATAGACGACTTTTCAGGTTTCGACGTGACTGAAAAAGGACGCCAACCCAAAATGTCACCTACCCATGTCTCCCGAGATGCTGCCTGACCAGCTGAGTTACTCCAGCACTTTGCATTCTTCACCAGGAATATTGTGTACAGATCTGGTCTCTCAACATAAGGAACATAACTGAGAGAGTGCAATGAAGTTTCATCAGATGTTCCTGGGATGGGGTGAAGGGTGGGATTTGTTCTACGAGTGATTAATAAACTGGGAGTATACCTCTTGAGTTCAGAAGAGAACTAAAGAAGCCAGCCATTCAAGACTGAAATGAGAAGAAATATTCTTCACTCAGTTAGTCCAAGGATATTCTTTTCTCTCTTGCCTGCCCAGGAGGCTTATGGAGGTTCAGTCATTCCAACATATTCCAGATCGTATTTTAGATAATTTGGGAATGAATAATGTTGGGGAAAGTGCTGAACAGTGGTGCTGAAGTAAATGGTAAGTCATGTTATTGAACATGGAGGAGCCAGAAGGGACTGAATGGCTTACTCCTGCTTCTACTTCTCACATTCTCATGGTAACTTTTCTTTAACTTTTGTTAACCTTATCTTGTATTGGGGCTCAACTGGGTTCCTCAATTGCAAACAAAATTTTCAGTGGCCACTCACTAATCTGAAAATAGTATGATGCACCATTGTGATTTTCCTTTTACGGCGCAGCTTTGTCTTTCATAACATCCACATGAAAACTAGGATGAAACGTCCTCTTGTTTGTTTGTCTTAATCAAATGAACGCTTAATTAACAGGTCATGCAACTATCTAGACAGGGCATGAATACGGCATTCACGGTTGTTCTGAGATCAAAGCAGTATCATCACCACCAAAACATGGCAATCTGCTTCCTGCGCCATTTCTTGTCTGACATTTACTGCCTCAAGTGCTGCATTTTTAGTCTTTAGATAGATTAGTTTAGAGATAACGCACGGAAACAGGCCTTTCAGCCCAAGCCGACCAGCGATCCCCGCACACTAACAGCGTCCTATACACATTCGGGAAAAACCTGTATGTCTTCGTAGTGTGGGAAGAAACGAAGATCCTGGAGAAAACTTAATAGTTCATGGGTAGAATGTACAAACCCCATACTGACTGAACCTGGATCTCTTGTGCTGTAGGGCAGTAACTCTACCGCTGCGCCACCATGACACCCGATCGCTCACTGCATTCTGTTAAACTCCAGAAACTGATACAAAGCAATTGTAGACAGTCAGAGATCCAATCCATGTAAGAATGAAAACTAAACAATGTCCCTCTGTGGAGATTATATATTTAGATTTATTATTGTCATTTGTACCAAGGTACAATGAGAAGCTTTGTTTTACATGCTGTCCAAGCAAATCAGATAATAGAACAAAGAACAGTACAACACAGACATTGAACAGATATATGGATAGGAAGGGTTTAGAGAGCTATGAACCTAATTTAGGAAAATGGGACTAGTCCAGTGTGCCAACATGATTAACATGGATAACATGGGCCTAATGGCCGTTTCCATGCTGTGCAGCTCTATCATTTCATGACTATGACAAATATAAAAAGTAGTTAAATATAGTCTGCAAATGTATTTTCATGCGCATTGTAACACCAATGTTTTCTGGCTTAAACTCCATGAAAGCAGAACAAAGCTCATTTAGAGAAACTGCACGCTACATTTAAAAAGAAACCACAATAGGAATTAAAGAAAATTTCCATCTCTGTTTCTCAATTACTCAGGTAATTCACAAATTACCATGGGGAGAATTCATTGTTAAAAGAGAATTGTTTACCGATACAAAGCAGACTGCACTATCAGAATTAAAAACTAAAATAGCACATCAAAATAGTGAAAAAATGTGAACCACTATAATACTTGAAGATGCAGTTCTCAGAGACACCCTAAATCATGCTGATTGTTGTCCACGTTCACCAATTGGGACCGGTTGGGCTCCGTCCCCCAAAGCAATAACTGCTCACCTGTTCCCCCAACGTAACCCGTTTCTACCACTCACCTGTTCCCCCAAAGCAATAATCCACCACTCACCTATAGCCCCCACGGGAGGCCTGGTCCTACAACGCAACCCGTTCCCCATCGTAAGATTCCACCACTCACCCGTTGGGTCCATGTCACACACGAGGCCTGGTCCCCAATGCAACCCATTCCCCAACATAACCTTCCACCACTCACCCGTTTCCCCAACACAACCCGTTCCCCCAATCCAATATTCCACCACTCAACCATAGCCCCTAACTGCGCAGGTCATTTTAAGCTGAGATGTTTTAATGTTTAACTGCGCAGATCATTTTAATGTGAGATGTTTAAGAAGGAACTGCAGTTGCTGGAAAAATCGAAGGTAAATAAAAATGCTGGAGAAACTCAGCGGGTGAGGCACCATCTATGGTGCGAAGGAACATTTCGGGTCGAGACCCTTCTTCAGACTGATGTGGGGGTGGTGGGGACGGGAAGAAGAAAGGAAGATGCAGAGACAGTGGGCTGTGGGAGAGCTGGGAAGGGGATACGAAAGAGGGAGAAAGCAAGGACTACCTGAAATTGGATAAATCAATGTTCATACTACTGAGGTATAAACTACCCAAGCTAAATATGAGGTGCTGTTCCTCCAATTTACGGTGGGACTCACTCTGGCCGTGGAGGAGGCCCAGGACAGAAAGGTCGGATTCGGAATGGGAGGGGGAGTTAGAGTGCTAAGTCACTGGGAGATCAGGTTCGTTATTGCGAACTGAGTGAAGGTGTTGGGCGAAGCGATCGCCAAGCCTCTGCTTGGTCTCACCGATGAGGAGCAGTTGATGCCTAGAGCAGCAGATGCAATAGATGAGGTTGGAGGAGCGCTGCAAACTCTCACACCACAAGGTCTAACTGTGCTGGGTCTTAGTGCCTCCCCCAACACAGGGAACCTCAGTGGTCGTTCCCCTTCCCCCTAAAACCATGAAACCCCAGCTCCTCCCCACCCACACTATAGTCCTCATACCCCCCTCCTCCCTGACCACCCACCACCCCCCCTACCAGACATCGCCTCGGCCTCAGTCCATTCACCTGCCTTCCTCTGGCCCCAACCCTCATCCTTGCCATGAGTTCACCATCCCCCCTGACCTCCCCCTCTCTGATACCGACCAGTCTGTCCTTAGCAGAGACCTCACCTTTGTTCCCCTCCGTCCCCACCTCAATGAGTTCTGCCTCCGCCACAATGTGGGGCTCTTCTTCTGTCGCCTCTGCATCCAAACATTTTTCCATGGCAAGGAGTCCTCACCGCCTTGTCATGACCCCTTCTCCCGTCTCCAACAGACCCCCTCCTCTTGGACTCCCCCTCTTGGCCACTTACCTGCTTTAGACCTTTTTATTTTAAACTTCCGGCGGGACATCAACCGCCTCAACTCCCCTTTCTCACAATAACCTCTCCCCCCCCCCTGAAAGTACAGTCCTCCACTCACTCTGCAACAACCCAGACTGGGTGATCAAACCTGCCAACAAAGGGAGGTGCCGTGGTAGTCTAGCTTGCTGATCTCGACAAGTCTGAGGCCAGTCGCAAACTCTCAGACACCTCCTCCTACTTATGCTTGGACCATGACCCCACAGACAAGCATCAGGCTATTATCTCAAACACAATCACTGGCATCGTCACTTCTGGCTCCCTGCCCTCCCAAGCCTCCAACCTCATCATTCCCCAGCCCCGCACGGCCTGATTTTACCTTTGTCCCAAAATCCACAAACCTGACTGTCCTGGCAGACCCAATGTTTCGATTTGTTCATGTCCCACCAAACTTATTTCCACATGCTTCGACTCCATCCTATCCCCCCTGGTTAAATCCCTCCCTACCTATGCCCAAGACATCTCACACGCTCTTTGTCTCTTCCATTACTTCTGTTTTCTAGGCCCCCATTCCCTCATCTTCACCATGGATGTCCAGTCACTCGACACCTCCATTCCCCACCAGGAGGGTCTTAAAGCCCTCCATTTCTTCCTCGGCCGCAGAACCAACCAATCCCCATCTACCGATACTCTCCTCCGCCTAGCGGACCTGGTCCTTACCATCAACAAATGTTCGTTTGACTCCTCCCATTTCCTCCAAATCCAAGTGGTAGCTATGGGCACGCGCATGGGCTCCAGCTATGCCTGCCTCTTTGTAGGGTACATCGAACAATCCTTGTTCGAGGCGTACCGTGGCCCTATCCATGAACTCTACCTTCGCGACATCGACGACTGCATTGTTGCTACCTCCTGCACCCATGCAGATTTCACTGGCTTCATCCATTTCACCACTAGCTTCCATCCGGCAATCAACTTGGGAAACGTCTTTTCATTTTGCACTGTACAACTGTTGCTTGCAAGATGACAATAAAGGTTGATTGATTGATTGATTGATTGATTGAACTTCACCTGGACCATTTCCGACATCTCCCTACCGTTTCTACATCTCACAATCTCCATCGCAGGTAACAGACGACTGACCAACATCTACTATAAACCCACTGACTCCCATGGCTATCTGGACTACATTTCTTCCTACCATGCTTCCTGTAAGGACTCTGTCCCCTATTACCAATTCCTCCATCTATGCTGCATCTGCACCCAGGATGAGGTGTTCCAAACCCGGGCATCGGAGATGTCCTCATTCTTTAGGGAACGGGGGTTCCCCTCTTCGACTATAGATGAGGCTCTCACCAGGGTCTTTTCTATACCCCGTAACTCTGCTCTCAATCCCCATCCCCCCACAAGCAACAAGAGTCCCCCTTGTCCTCACCTTCCACCCTACCAGCCGTCACATACAACAGAAAATCCTCCGACATTTTCGCCACCTCCAACGGGATCCCACCACTGGCCACATCTTCCCATCTCCTCCCCTTTCAGCTTTCCGCAGAGAATGCTCCCTCCGTAATTCTCTGGCCATTTCAGCCCTTCCCACCCAAACCTCCCACCTTGACTCCATCCAAGGATCTAAGCAGTCTTTCCAGGTGCGGCAGAGGCTCACCTGTACCTCCTCCAACCTCATCTATTGCATCCGCTGCTCTAGATGTCAGCAGTTCTACATCGGTGAGACCAAGCGGAGGCTTGGCGATAGTTTCGCCAACCACCTTCGCTAAGTTCGCAATAACCAACCTGATCTCCCGGTGGCTCAGCACTTCAACTCCTCCCATTCCGAATCCAACCTTTCTGTCATGGACCTCCTCCATGGCCAGAGTGAGTCCCACCATAAATTGGAGGAGCAGCAACTCATATTTTGCTTGGGTAGTTTACACCCCAGCAGTGTGAACATTGACTTCTCCAATTTCAGTTAGTCCTTGCTTTCTCCCTCTTTCCCCTCTCCTTCCCAGCTCTCCCACAGCCCACTGCCTCTTCCTTTCTTCTTCCCACCCCCACATCAGTCTGAAGAAGGGTCTCGACCCGAAACGTCACCTATTTCCTTCGCTCCATAGATGCCTCACCCGCTGAGTTTCTCCAGCATTTTATCTACCTAAGATTAAATATGATGTAGGTGCCACGGTCAAGGCCATCTGTTGTTCTCCACATCTAACCATTAAACAATGCTGTGCTGTGTTAGGCTGGCAGATTCTTTCCCTGAAGCACATTTGCTGTGGACTCAGTGTTCTGGGATAGAATCATTGTAGCGGGTACCCGGTAGGGCATTGTAACTTCATAACTACCTATGGAGGAGCCCCGCGCGATGTCGGGACCAGCCCCGCACAACTCCGCGCTTCTAAGTGGGACTGGCCCCGTGTGGTTATACGGTGCCCGTACGCCTCAAGCGACCACAAGGTTGCGTAACTTGCGAGCCAAGGTCGCGTAAGTGGGACAGGCCCTATACTGTGCTGGGTTAGGCTAGCAGATTCTTTCCCTGAAGGACATTTGCTGAAGGACTCAGTGTTCTGGGGTAGAATCATTGTAGCCAGTCGGGCATTGTGACGTCATAACTGCCTAACTGCCAGCGCAGTTTTGAAGAAATCAAACTTTTAAATGTCACTTTAAAACGTTTAAATCTCCCGCACTACATCCCTCTCGTTACAACAATGTAAAAACACGCTCATAGCAGAGATCACATTGTGATGTCATTTCGGTTTTTGGAATGTTCACTGCAGCGTGTGCCTGAGATCCCATTGTGATTAGACTGTGAGATGCCATTGTGACATCATCACTGGAAGCGTCTCCCTCTCAAAGGCAGTAATTATTTTCAAAGTTGGCTTTTTTAAACCTTTAAATATCGATAACGTGAAATATAACATCAAATCTGAACAAAATTTGGAAGAACGACGACGGGAAAAAGCTGAGTAAGCTTCTGCAACAATATTCACGTAAATGTGAACCGTTTTGGCATAGTTCCTTGAGATCGCTCGCACGCACGTAGACAGACAGGCAGACGTTCAAACAAGACAAGACTTTTAGTTTAATACTAGACTAAGTGCAGACCCGCACCTCACCCACTCCTCACCTCCCCTTATCCCTCCCCACTATTGCCCCTGACCAACCCCACTCCTCTCCCCCTAATTCCCCTCTTCCCCCACCAGACATGAGACAGGAAAAAACTGAAAAAAGAGGAAGAGATAGATTTCTCTGCGAATTTTGAAATTCGGCACCACCGTCACAAGGCCCCACCACCGCTGCTGCAAGACTCCACCACCATCACAAGGCCCCACCACCACCGTCACAAGGCCCCACCACCGCTGCTGCAAGACTCCACCACCACCGCTGCTGCAAGACCCCACCACCACCGCTGCTGCAAGACTCCACCACCGTCACAAGACCCCACCACCGCCGTGAGGCCCCATCGCCGCCGCAAGGCCCCACTGCCACTGCAAGACCCCATCACCGCCACGAGGCCCCACCGCCACTGCAAGGCCCCACCGCCACTGCAAGACCCCATCACCGCCGTGAGGCCCCACAGCCGCCGCGGCTCCATTGCCACGAGGCCCCACCGCTGCCGTGGCCCCATCGTCGTGGAGGCCTCACGGCCGTGGTCTCGATGTCTCCTGGATCACCGCAGGTACAAGCTGGACGCCACGGAGGCCGTGAAGTGGGCTTGGCTGTTCACCCGCTCGGCACCACGGATGCGTCTGCAGACGCAGCTCCAGCCAGCAGAGCATTAGTGATGCTCACTCCGCCCCTTCAGCTTTAAATTCTCCTCACCAGGCAAGGCGGGCTCTGCCAATCACTAACAGCGGACCCGGCCAATCAGTGTGGCGATGGTTCTCCCGGCGACAGACAGGAGAGGAGACCAATCTGCGTGGCGGTGACGACAGGAGTGGAGACCAATCAGCGCATGCACAGTTTATAAGATTTTTAAACCTTAATAACTATCCATATACCATTGATCCGAACAAAACTTGTTGCCCTTGTAGCACACGAGAATGATGAGTAAGGTGGCGAAAAATCATAGCACTATCGTGTATTGTTTTTGCGCAAATAGAAAAAAACGCAAAACCGGAAGAGCACAAGATAAGAGTTTTAGTTATGTATTAAATTAAAAAAGCATAGATAGGTAAATTTAGTTTAGAAAAACAGTGCTGAATTAGATCCTTTGACCCACCGAATCTGCGCTGACCAGCTATCCCTGGGGAAAAACCACATGGCCATGGTGGGAATGTACAAACTCCGTATAGACAGCAACCATAGTCAGAATCTAACCTGTGATTCTGTGTATCTAGCAACTCTGCTGCTGTGCCACCGTGCCCCCCACTCAGAATCAAATGAAGAGAATGCATCATACAACCATGATGTTGCAACCAAGGTCAGACAAAGTACTTTAAACTAGTGAACAAAGAGTGAAAGTCACAAAAAATACAAATATCACTTTTCAATTTTTCAAATTGTACTTCAAGATTCAAGATCTTCTGTATTTGCTGGAGACCCGCTGAGTTACTCCAGCATTTTTTGTTTATCTTCAGTGTAAACCAGGATCTGCAGTTCCCTCCAACACATTCTGTATTTGTTGATGGTGCAGGTTAAGGGGGAAGTGTGAACCATAAATATAAAAAATAAAAAACCTCTCGAGCCTTTGAACCTTGCGAGGCATCATTTAGCACCTCGTTCCAAAGTTGGTCACAGTCATATTGAAAACATCTTCTCACTCAAAACCAATACTCAAAATGTCATCCTGCATATCTTACTGTTGATCTTCTTAACCTAGGAACAGGGCTGCTAAGACAAAGCGGTTAGAAAAACTAAATAATAACCCTTCATTTAAAGCATTAGAGTTAATCAACAATCCAACTGTGACTGGTTTATATTTGTATTCGTACTTTCCTCACCCAACACAGGTATATGCCAATAGTATATGAATGCTTCTTATTTCATTCTATTCACTTTAATGGTTCACAAAAGGCTTACTAGACAATGCTGAGAAATATTAACTATAAGTTATTATGGTCAGAAACAGAACCATTAATGAATATTGACCCAATAAGATGTTCAGTCTGTATTTTGAAATCAGCAGGGAAATAGTCCACATGATTAAATAAATCAAAATTAATGGAAAACCAAAAAGGTGTTGAAAATACGAAATAAAAACAAGAAAAACGTAGGAAAGGTCTTGAATCCAAAAGATCAGCTCCTGCTTCAACTACCTTAGCTTCTGGCTGACATGGAGTATTTCCACCATTTACTTCTTTTTTTTTTTATTTTTTAATCTCGGTGTTCTGGAGTTGTATTATTTTCCATGCATTTATTTTTTTTCAGGGCTGGAGAAATGTTTGTTTGTATCTTTGGCATTCTGTGGTCCTCAGTGAGCCCAATTGTTTGCCTCGCCTTTTTAAAAAAGTTTATGTTCACAAAATGAATTTTGGTTGTCATGTGTGCCTGCAACCCAATTGTTTGCCTCACCTTGGCTTTTAAAATCATTGCAACAGTTGGCTGCCAGCCCAAGAATCCATTCGGCCCACAATGTCTATACTAGCCCTCTGTAAACCAGTACCTTCGGCCCGCAACACCCATACTAGCGCAACAGACAGCCCCCCCCCCCCCCCCCCACTGGCGTGCAATATTGGAATTGGTGGAGAGGTGGAATATTGCATTGGTGACCATCCCTCCCGTGTGATGCTGGGACCCAACGGGTCCCACTTAGTCTAGTTTCTTATATTAATCACACATCTGGCACACTAACTCACAGAGGTTTAGGAAGAGCTCATTTGCTACAACCATCAAGTTCTTAAACCAACCCTAATTCTATTTTGACAACAGAACAGGACGGACTAATTCTTGTATTACCAATGGACTTGTTTTCTAATTATGTCTTGCAGTAATGCCTTGTCATTGTGTCTTTTTACATTGTCTGGCAGAAGTCATGTAATGTATGTATGATTTATTTATAATTTGTGTTATCATGCGCATCTGAGTCTATATGACTGTCATGCTGCTGCAAGTAAAATTTTCATTGTGCCTGTACCTCACCATACCAGTGTATGTGACAATAAACTAAACTCGCCTCGATTTGAATTGAATTGTGTAGCCAGTTCTTCCATCAGTATTTGGATTGATTGATTTTCTATGTTCAGAATGTTCTCTCAACAATCTACCAGGTGGTCTCTGTGAACCTCCCACAAAGTAAGTTTTCTTCGGAAAAAGGAACAGATGCAAGTTGAACATTGGAATTGCATATACTGAGACTAACAAGTTTTATTTTCTCAACACATTCCATTTTGACCACAGCCACACATTTGATAACTACATACCACTGCATGACCACATTTTGTCTCAAATTTCCAGCATCATTAAAAAAATGGAACTGAGAAATGTATAATTTTGTCTCACTCCTTACCACCGAAAAAAAGCCTTGGCTGAAATTCTTTGTGGGTTCCTTGGGTTTCCCACTGTAACTGCAACACAATCCAACATTATAATTTTATAACTTAGGATTCATTAGATTCAAAACCAGGTAGAAAATGCGATTTATATTTCCAATTTGTCATATTAAAATACAAATAAATATTTTCATAAGTTTCCCCAAGCACAGTGACTTGGATTTCTCTGTGCACTCATTACCATATAAAACAGCTTCTTGGTTTTCAGGACCATATGTTCTTCTTTAAAATAACTTACTATTTTTAGCACGCTGCCTGCTTACAAATTTCCATATAATTGCAAAGATTATTTTAGATGAATCTGCTATGAAGTTACAGCAGTTTCCATATGAATCAAACTAAAAGCTAGAAATATTTTTTGAAAACAGCAGTTGCAGCCATCTTTAAATATATCCAGTCATTCAATCTTATTTGAATACAAGTAACTGCTATTTAGCAGTTATTTTAATATTTAAAGAAAAGCAGCAATGTAGCAATTTTCAAGATACACAAAAAATTGTCCATAATTATTAGTTGTTCAGCAGACTTAAATGTATTTATCATTAAAACAGTTAATATGCCGAGTTAGAGTCACTTTACATGAAAGAATTTATGTACTTTTAAACAGATACAAGTTATTTAAATCTTCTGTTTTATTTACAGGTTCATATTATTACATCCCAAGGTGAGTTTCTCAGGAAATAGCCAAACATATTTACCTTAATTATGGTTTCCCTGCCTGTAAGACTTCTTATTTTATTGAAATGGGGGGTGGGCGATATTTGCAATAGCTCATCCTTTTCCCACACTCTAACTTAATTGGAAAAATACAATTCTGTTGCATGGTGCTCTCCTTCCATTGCGAAGCAAAGTGTAGTCTGTTCGGTTCAGAAGAAAGCAGCCTTAACCAAATGGCAATCAGGGTTTCTTAAGTATAAGTTAAATGCGAGAAACACAAATCAAACTATTGTGCTAAACGCAAAACTTACTCAATTATTCATCTTTAAGTTGAAACATTTTATTAATTATTTCAACTTTTTTTCTTGCACCAAAATCATACTAATAGCTTGCTCGGCATCATTTCAGTTAAAATGTCTCTCTCTTTCACATGACTATCTGGTGTTACAGCTGAATCACAACTATAATTTTCCACTTGAAACCAGATAATTACATCAGAGATGGCAGAATGTATTGTCGTGATAATTCACACTTTGGAGAAGTCTTTCATTTACATGTACATAAATTATGCACATTGGTCATATTTACAGTTGACATTTAGGGATGACTATAACCTATCTGGGAGATCTTCTGTTTTGGGTCTTTCATAATCTTTTTACTTGCTCACTTACCATCTTTTGTCAAATAAGCTTTTGAAGTTCGATATGGATTAAAATTTTCTTGCTGAACTTTGAGTGCATTCATTCACACAGATTTAAAATGTTGGCAGGTGGCATTGTAATGTCTAGTTGATGGAGGAGGCGTTTATATTTCTCATTTTATTGGATTGATCAGAAAATTGTGATATCCTGACATGGATGGTCGAAAAAATATTTCTCAGCAAAGTCATCCAGAGAGTTGTAGTGGCTTTAAGTGTTCCGGTAATGCGTTGCATTACATTATTGCATTGGACATCACCGTTCAGTTGCCGCATCTGCCCAACTGGTGCATGGCACTCAGTTACTGAATGACAAGATCAGTGCTGATGTTTGCAGCACTAATGAAGATGCTGCCTTACTGTGGTCACGGTGGTGCAGAAGTACAGTCGCAGACCGGAACCCACCCGGAAGGCCCAGCCTGTGGATCAAGGACCACCTAGAAGCCCGGCTCACCCGCTCAGGGTGGAATGAAGCGGACAGGGGGCTGGTAAGCAGACCGACTGCAGGAGCCAGTGCACTGCCTCGACGGTGGAGTGGGCTGCTGGAGGCCCTGCAACAGCCTGGTATTTGGCTAGGCTGGGCACCTCTCCAAGAGGCCAAGCATGTGGACCTCCGGACGTGGATTACAAGCGATGGAGCAGCGGCAGAGGACACCACGGCTACACTTGGCCAGGCCGGGTCTTTGAACTTGATGAACATGGCAGCGCCGACATTATATGCAAAATAGACCGAGGATAGACTCGGGATAGACCGAGTTGATGTGGACAAGCTTTTCCCTTTGAGAATAGGGAAGATTCAAACAAGAGGACATGACTTCAGAATTAAGGGACAGAAGTTTAGGGGTAATATGAGGGGGAACTTCTTTACTCAGAGAGTGGTAGCGGTGTGGAATGAGCTTCCAGTGGAAGTGGTGGAGGCAGGTTCATTGGTATCATTTAAAAATAAATTGGATAGGCATATGGATGAGAAGGGAATGGAGGTTTATGGTATGAGTGCAGGCAGGTGGGACTAAGGGGGAAAAAATTGGTTCGGCACGGACTTGTAGGGCCGAGATGGCCTGTTTCCGTGCTGTAATTGTTATATGGTTATATGTTATATGGTTAAAATAAATTTCACTATGTAATGTTTCATTGCATATGTGACAATAAATATCCATTGAAACATTGAAATGCTTAGGATTGCTTAGGATCTACTCCTTTTTGGACAAACCCGGTGGCTATGTGAGGATTATGTTCTTCGACTTCTCAAGTGCGTTCAACACCATCCAACCCCTGATTCTGAATGACAAGCTTAAGAAGATGGGGGTGGATTCCACATTGGGTGTGCAATGTTGGTGTGCAATGTTGGTGTGACACAGTGGTGTGCAATGTTGGTGCCCCACAGGGAACGGTTCTGGCCCCGTTCCTCTTCACCCTGTATACAGCAGACTTTAACTATAAGTCTGACACATGCCACATACAGAAATATTCAGATGATATAGCGATTGTGGCATGTGTAAGGAACGGGCAGGAGGAGGAATACAGGAACTTGACCAGTTCCTTTTGTGCCTGGAGTGAAGAGAACTGTCTCATCCTGAACACAACTAAGACTAAAGAGATGGTGGTTAACTTTGGCAGGTCCAAGCTCCCCCTTCAGCCGGTCAACGCTGCTGGGGCTGACATTGAGGTGGTGCAGACATATAAATACCTTGGAGTGCACCTTGATAACAAACTGGACTGGTCTGTCAACTCTGACTCCCTCTACAAAAAAGGCCAGTGCAGACTCTTTTTCCTCAGAAGGCTCAAATCCTTCAATGTGTGTAATGACATGCTGCACATGTTTTACAACACTGTGGTTGCAAGTGTTATTTTCTACGCTGTTGTCTGCTGGGGCAACAGCATTAGTGAAAAAAACAAGAAGAAGCTGGTCAAACTGGTTAAACGAGCTAGCTCAGTGCTGGAGGGGAGAGTAGACTCTGGGATGGATGTGCTTGAGAGGCGTATGAGGCACAAGGTGCAGGTCATCCTGAAAAAACCCGGGCATTCCCTCCATGTAATTCTGGAGAGTCAAAAGAGCACTCGGAACAACAACCGGCTCCTCTCCCTGCCCTGTAGAACGGAGCGGTTCAGGAGATCCTTCACCCCTGCAGCCATTAGATTTTATAATTTGGACCGCTAGGCTGTAGGGGGATGCATTTTTGCAATTTTTTATTTTTAATTGTTAAATATTGGTCTTTTTAAGAATTTATTGCTCTTAGGTAGTGTCCACAGTGTATTTTCTGTCTGCGTTCGTTTTGAATCTGTGGGTTTGTTGGTTGGGGGCTTATGGACATCTGAATTTCCCTGAGGGGATCAATAAAGTATTTATTATTATTATTATTATTGACTAACTTTGTAGGCCTCATCATTCAATTTAGTGTGATCGACAAATCATTGAATGTTTGTAGCCATTGGGGCCTTTGAATCTAAACCAGTTTTATGCCAGAGCAATGCAGCTGGTCCAATGTCACTAGTGGATCCTCTCTCCACCATTATCCGAGTAGATCCTCTCTCCACCATTATCATTCATCACTATAGGGGGTTAAAATCATGGAAGGCCCTATTTTGCAGTTCTCCACACTGGCTATAGTGGTTCAAGAAAGTGACCCATTGCCATCTTCAAAGAATCAGAGATTTCTTGAGCGGATATCAATGCTAATCTCAGAAATAAAGTAAACATTCTATGCAATAATAAAAAATATCTGCATCTTGTGGTCACCAACAACAATGGGAAATAGCTTACATCATTCTGATAGTGTCAAATCTTTTCTTAAGGTTCTCAGCTTTAAGGAGAACACTCATCTCCAAAGGCAAAGTAAATGACTTTGGTACCTGATCCAAGGCTTTGACAGAGTTATTTGAGTATGATAGCCAAAAGTAAATACTATAGTCAAAGATGGCAGAATTTCAAAAGGCTTGGCTCACTTGCTTGTGTTCTCTTTTCCACAAGACTGACAAAAATCCAATATGTTTTTTAACCAGCCTTCTCAACTTGTCAACTGCTTTGCGAATCTTGTTTGGAGAAATCAAAAACAGGAATCGTGCTGGAAAAAGAGAGATCACACATGTTCTGAAGCCGAGGGGGTTTTGGTCTCTTTAATTTTCTGCCTGCTTTGGAAACTTGCTGACAAACTGTTAAAAGTGAAAAGGGGATTCTTATTAAAAACGTAACAGCAACTAACAAAGTGAAATATCTCATAAACACTGAAAATCTGAAATAAACATATCAGAGGCGATATTGCATGTGAGACAAATCTTAAAACAACCTTCCTTCAAGATAACCACATAGAACAAAGAACAGTTCAGCAGATAGGAATGGGCCCTTCAGTCCACAATGTTTGTACTGAACATGATGCCAACACCAAATTTTATCTGCCTGCACACAATCCATATCCCTCCATTCCCTACATCCCCATGTACCTATTCAAAAGTCTCTTAAATCCCATTATGGTATCTACTTCCACCACCACCTTGGTATTGATTTCCACACACTTACCACGGTACGCGGACGTGGCGCCGACGGACAAGAAGCCGAAGCAAAGAAGTGGAAGCCAAATAACCAAATGGAAACAAAGCCGAAACGCCAAATAACCGAATGGAAAAAAAGCCGAAACGCCAACTAACCGAAAGGGTGGGACACCTAAATGCAAACTAACCGAAAGGCTGCATCGCCTAATAGTAAACTCACTGAATGGCCGCTCTGCCGAAACGCCACCTACCCGAAAGGCGGCGTCGCCTACACGCCATCGAACCGAATGCTGCTCAACAGAAAAGTCAAATAATGGACATGACATTGCCAGGGGGCGGGACTTGTTAGCAATTGGTCCAGACCCCCATGTCCATCACATTACTGTGAAGGGATGAACATTGTCCCACACCTCCGCTCCACCCGACCCACAGCCGTGGGTCGTGGGAGAGTGGGGGCTGTCCCGAGGGATGCGCACCTTTGGCCGCTTACAACTTGGTGCTTGGGTTCAGACTGCCCAGTCACCTATGGCTTGGGTGGGAAAATGACCCCCACCCTCCCGCTGGTGGAGCCGCCTTCCGCCTCATCTCCCCCGTGCGACACACTGTGACAGGCTGTGGGTCGGGTGGAGAAGAGGTGTAGGACAGGCTGGTCCCTCCACCCACCCAGAGTCACTGACTGTGATGCACCGCCATCGGACCCCAACCGCCACACCAGGGCGATTCCCCCCACTGACCCCCGGACCCTGACACCCACACCAGGTGATTCACCCTCACCCTAGCTGTGGGGACAGATGACTCGGGGCATAGTAAATCTCTTGTCATACACCCTTGTCATCGGCCCATCAGGGAATGTGTGTGTCCCCCCGTGTTTTAAAAGCGATTTACCCCGTGTTTTAAAAGTGATTCCCCCCATGTTTTAAAAGCAAATCATATATTTGATTCACACAAATTTGGATGGTACTTCAGTACAGTTTTTGTCCAAGTATTGTTCATAGGAAGAGTTGAAAAATTAAGGCCATGCTCAGTTAGATAGATGATAAAAATGCCAGCATCAGTAAAAGAAGGGAAATGAATTCTACTGGTACTTTGGCCAGTATTCCTTCTTAAATTAAAAGCAAACTCTCTTTAGACAGGCAGCAAAATTGGCTATTGTTTGAGCTTCTGACAGTCTCACTGTTATTTAATGCAAATGTAACAAGCATTTCAGATAAAGCACCTGAAATATTCTGAGGATACGATTGGGTCTAAATAAAGGTCAGTTCATGTTTTCTTTACCATATCTGGAATACGACAAATAAATAACAGTAACAATTTAAATGAAATTGTAGCAGGAAATTGCTCAATTTCATCTGCATACCTTCAATAATAAGAATTAGCTTAATGCAGAGAGATACATAGATTTACAGGTGCATACTGTATATCCATGGGAAGCGGAAATTTTATATTTGTGTTGTAAATGGTGGCAGCTATTTGAAAATAGAAGGATCTTCACTATCATATGACACTATAGAAGGAACTGCAGATGCTGGTTTAAACCTAAGATAGACACAAAAGGCTGGAGTAACTCAGGCAACATCTCTGGAGAGAAGGAATGGATGACATTTTGTGTCGAGACCCTTCTTCAGACTGGTTAGCTATAACGGAAACGAGAGATATAGATGGTGATTGCGTACAGTTTTGGTCTCCTAATTGGAGGAAAGACATTCTTGCCATAGAGGGAGTACAGAGAAGGTTCACCAGACTGATTCCTGGGATGTCAGGGACTTTCATATGAAGAAAGACTGGATAGACTCGGTTTGTACTCGCTAGAATTTAGAAGATTGAGGGGGGATCTTATAGAAACTTACAAAATTCTTAAGGGGTTGGACAGGCTAGATGCAGGAAGATTGTTCCCGATGTTGGGGAAGTCCAGAACAAGGGGTCACAGTTTAAGGATAAGGGGGAAATCTTTTAGGACCGAGATGAGGAAAACTTTTTTCACACAGAGAGTAGTGAATCTCTGGAATTCTCTGCCGCAGAAGGTAGTTGAGGCCAGTTCATTGGCTATATTTAAGAGGGAGTTAGATGTGGCCCTTGTGGCTAAAGGGATCAGGGGGTAAGGAGAGAAGGCAGGTACAGTATACCAAGTTGGATGAAGAGCCATGATCATATTGAATGGCGGTGCAGGCTCGAAGGGCTGAATGGCCTACTCCTGCACCTAATTTCTATGTTTCTATGTTTCCCTCTCCTCATCCCTCTCCCTCTCCTCCCCCTCCTCCTCCCACCCCCTTCCCTCTCTCCCCCAACCCCCTTCCCTCTATCCCCCACCCCCCCTCCATCTCTCCCCCCGCCCCCTTCCCCTGTCCCTCTTCCACCTCCCTCCCCACTCTTCCCCTTCTCTCCCCTCACCCCACCCTCTCCCTCCCCCACCCCTCTCTCTCCCCCTCCCTTCCCTCTCGCTCCCCTCTCCCCCCCACATCTTCCCCTAACCCTATGTCCCTCTTCCACCACTCCTCTACCCCTCTCCCCCTCCTCTCTCCCACTTCCACCACTCTCCCCTACACCTCTCCCCTCCCTCCCCATTCTTCCACATCTCCCCCCGCCCCCATCCCCCACCCCTCCCCATCTCCCTCCCTCACCCCTCTCTCTCCCCCTTCCCTTCCCTCTCCCTCCCCACTAATTCCCCTCTCTCCGCTCTCCCCCCTCCACACTCTTCCCCTCTCTCACCTCTACCCCTCCATCCTTCCGTCCCTCTCTCCTCTCTCCCCCACACTCTTTCCCCCTCCCCCAACCTCTACCGCACCCCTTTCTCCTCCTCCCTTTCCCCCCTCTCTCCCCTCTCCTTCTCTCCTCACCCCTCTCCCCTCCTCCCCTCCCATGCCAACCCCCACCCCTCTTTCCTCCCACCTCTCCATCTCTGCCTCTTCCACCATTCCCCCTACCCCTCTGCCCCTCTTCCATACTCTTATCCTCCCTCCTCCTTCCACTCCCTCCTCCCCATCCTCCCTCTCTCCCCTTCCCCCACCCCTCTCTCCCACCTCCCCCACCCCTCTCTCATCCCCATCCCCTTGTCCCACCCCTCTCTCTCCCCCCCTCCCTTCCCCTCGCCCCCCTCTCTCCCCATCCCTTCCCCTACCCCTCTGTCCCTCTTCACCACTCCCCCCTTCCCCTCCCCCTCCCTCTCTCCCACTTACACAACTCCCCCTAACCTCCCCCTCCCTCCCTCCCATTCTTCCACTTATCTCCCCCATTTCCACCCCTCCCCATCTCCCACCCCCACCCCTTTCTCTCCCCCCTCCCTTCCCTCCCTCCCCACTCTTCTTCCTCTCTCCGCTCTCCCCCCTCCCTCCACACTCTTCCCCCTCTCTCCGCTCTCCCCCTCCCTCCACACTCTTCCCCCTCTCTCACCCCTACCCCTCTTCCCCCTCCCTCCACACTCTCCCCCTCTCCATCCTCCCTCCCCACCATCCTACTCTCCCCCTCTCCACCCTCTTTCCCTCCCTTCACCCATCCTCTCTCCTCTTCCCTTTCCCCCTTTCTCCCTGCTCCTTCTCCCCTCTCCCTCCTCTCCTCCCATGCCATACCCCCACCCCTCTCTCCCCCCACCTCTCCCCCTACCCCTCTGCCTCTTCCACCATTCCCCCTACCACTCTGCCCCTCTTCCACACTCTTATCCTGCCCCTCCCTCACCACTATTCCCCCTCTCTCCCCCTACCCCTCTCCCCTCCCATCCCACTCTTCCCCCGCCCTCTTCCCACTCTCCCCCTCCCTCCACACTCTTCCCCCTCTCCCTCCTCCTTCCCACCGCTCCTCCCCATCCACCCCATCCTCCCTCTCTACCACCTCCCCCCACCCCTCTCTCATCCCCTCCCCCACCCCACTCTCCTCCTCCCTTCACCCCTCTCTTCTCACCCTTCTACCTCCTCCCCTCCCATTCCCTCCCCCACCCCTCTTCACCCCCATCTCCCCCCCCACAACCCCTTCCCCTCTCTCTTACACCACTACCCGCTAACCATCTCCCACCCCCTACTCCCCCCATCCTGCTCTCCTCCCACTCCCCACACACCTCCCCCTTCCCATCACCCTCTCTCCCCCTACCCCGCTCTCTTCTCCCTCCCAAATCTATCCCGTTTCCTCCTCCCCCTCTCCCCTCCCTCCCCTCTTCTCTCTCTCCCCTCTCCCCACCCCATCTCCCACTCCCTCCATCTGTGTGTTTGGGGGTGGTTAGTGTGAGTGTGATGCCGCAGCCCCTCCCCCCCCCCCCCCCACAAACACACGTTGGGGAAACAGACCCAACGGGTCTGCACTTTGTCTAGTCTATATTTAAAACTCTGTGGCCGCCGCCTGCCAGCTGCCTACCGCCTCCCGGTCACCTGCTGGCGGCCTCCTGGCTGCCAGCCTTTGATTCATTGCTACGCCGACATCAGACGCAGAATCGCCAAGATTTTTTCCTTTTTGTAGAGATTTCACTTTTCATTCTAAGTATCAACTCCTGATTAAATTTTGCTGTGTTTATGTACACATTTTTAATCAAATCCTTCTCCTAACACCCCCCCCCCCGCCCCCCAAGTTTCAAAAGAAAACTGCTTCTCACCCATAGAAGCAGCCCCAGCCCCTGGTGAACGTTCCATCATGTGATGACACAATGCCCAATGATCACAGATGTCCAATCGGAGTGGATCCATTTACATATGCCTTTGCACCTGCCCCAACTCCTTCCTCCCACCCCCGCGGCCTGTGTCGAAGCGCGTCATCACGTGTGTGGGAATAGAGAAAGAGGATTGGGGGTGAAAGGGAATGGGGAACAGATGGACTGTCCCTACCCCTCCCCCTTCCACTCTCCTTCCCCACTATTTACCCTCTCTCCCCCCACCTCTCTCCCCTCCCCCATCCCTCTCTCCCCTCCCCCACCCTCTGTCCCCTCCCCTTCCCTCTCTCCATCTCCCTCTCCTCACCCCTCCTCACCCTCTCCATCTCCCTCTCCTCACCCCTTCCTCTCACCCCATTCCTCTCTTCCCCACCCCCCTTCCAAACCCCCTTCCTCTCTCCCCCACTCCCCACCACCCTTCCCTCCCCCACTCTTACCCCTCCCTCTCCTACCCCATCTCCCTCCTCCCCTCCCTCCCCACCCCTCTCTCCTCACCCCCCACACCTCTCTCCCCCTCCCCATCCCTCTCTCCCCCTCCCCATCCCTGTCTCCTCTTCATCTCCCTCTCCTCACCCCTCTCCCTCTCCTCCCCCTCCTCTCCCTCCTCCTCCAAACCCCACCCCTCTCACCCCCACCCTCCATCCCTCCCCCCCCTTCCCTCCCCCACCCCCTTCCCTCTCTCCCCCACCCCACATCCCTAACCCCCTTCCCTTCCCCACCCCTTTCCCTCTCTCCCCTCTCTCCCCCACCCTTCGCCCTCCCCACTCTTCCACCTCCACCCACACTCTTTCCCCTCTACCCCCCTACCCCATCTTCCTCCTTGCCTCCCACCCTCCTCCCCACTCTTCCACCTCCACCCACACTCTTTCCCCTCTACCCCCTACCCCATCTTCCTCCTTGCCTCCCCACCCCTCCCCTCCCCACTCTTCCACCTCCACCCACACTCTTTCCCCTCTACCCCCTACCCCATCTTCCTCCTTGCCTCCCACCCTCCTCCCTCTCTCCCCCCTCCCCCCTTCCACCTACCCCTCTGTCCCTCTTCCACCACTCCCCCTGTCCCTCTTCCACCACTCCCCGTACCTCTATCCCCCCCCC
>JAWMAR010004782.1:0-39832 GCA_036785375.1 Leucoraja ocellata
TGGATTAGATGAAAAGTCTATATAACCATATAACCATATAACAATTACAGCACAGAAACAAGCCATCTTGGCCCTACAAGTCCGTGCCGAACAACTTTTCTCCCTTAGTCCTACCTGCCTGCACTCATACCATAACCCTCCATTCCCTTCTCATCCATATGCTTATCCAATTTATTTTTAAATTATACCAACGAACCTACCAACACCACTTCCACTGGGAGCTCATTCCACACCGCTACCACTCTCTGAGTAAAGAAATTCCCCCCCATGTTACCCATAAACTTCTGTCCCTTAATTCTGAAGTCATGTCCTCTTGTTTGAATCTTCCCTATTCTCAAAGGGAAAAGCTTGTCCACATCAACTCTGTCTATCCCTCTCATCATTTTAAAGACCTCTATCAAGTCCCCCCTTAACCTTCGGCGCTCCAGAGAATAAAGACCTAACTTATTCAACCTATCTCTGTAACTTAGTTGTTGAAACCCAGGAAACATTCTAGTAAATCTCCTCTGTACTCTCTCTATTTTGTTGACATCCTTCCTATAATTGGGCGACCAAAATTTTACACCATACTCCAGATTTGGTCTCACCAATGCCTTGTACAATTTTAACATTACATCCCAGCTTCTATACTCATTATGTTATTAATTTGTGTGAGTCCGCCTTAATATTCATTGCTTCTGCCAGTGGGTCTATCATTATGCTCTGAAATCTTGGTATATATTTCTTCATGGGCAGGTAGATGGATAGGACAGGTTTGGAGGGATATGGACCAAGTGCAGGCAAGTGGGACAAGGGTAGATGGGATATTGTTGGCCGGTGTAGATGCACAGTCTTTTGCCCAGAGCAGGGGAATCGAGGACCAGAGGATATAGGTTCAAGGTGAAGGGGAAAAGATTGAATTGGAATCTGAGGGGTAACTTTTCCACACAGAGGGTGGTGGGTGTATGGAGTGAGCTGCCGCAGGAGGTAGTTGAGGCTGGGACTATCTGAATATTTAAGAAACAGTTGGACAGGTACATGGATAGGACAGGGTTGGAAGGATGTGGGCCAAACACAGGCAGGTGGGACTAGTGTAGCTGGGACATGGAAACAATTCATGAAATCAATATTCATACTGCTGGGCTGTAAGCTGTCCAAGTGAAATATGAGATGCTGTTCCCCCAATTTGTGTTTCATCTCACTCTGACAGTGGAGGAGGTCCAGGACAGACAGGTCAGTGTGGGAATGGGATAGGGAATTGAAGTATTTGGCAACCGGGAGATCATGTTGGTCCAGGCAGACTAAGTGAAGGTGTTCAGCGAAATGATCGCCCAGTTTACGTTTGGTCTCGCAGATGTATTAGAGTCCACACCTTGAACAGTGGATACAGTAGATGAGGTTGGAGGAGCTGCAAGTGAAGTGAGCTAACATTTATTTCCCGTCCACGGCCGCTTTTGAACTGGATGTTTCCCTGGGCCACTTCAGAGCTGATAAGGGTCAGCCTCATGACTGGGGGCCTAGACTCACATAACGAGATCAGGCAAAGTCAGCAGATGCTCTTCCCTGAAGCTTACAGTCATGGATTTAGTCACCAATGGTAGACAAAAGTGCTGTAGAAACTCAGTGGGTGAGGCAGCATCTATGGGGCGAAGGAATAGTTGACCTTTCGGGGCGAGACGCTTCCTCAGACTGATGTGTGGGTGGGGGGGGGGGGGGGGGGGGAGGGGGGGAGAAGAAAGGAAGAGGCGGAGACAGTGGGCTGTGGGAAAGCTGGGAAGGGGAGGGGAAAGGGAGAAAGCAAGGACTACCTGAACATTGACTTCTCCAATTTCAGGTAGTCCTTGCTTTCTCCCTGTTTCCCCTCCCCTTCCCAGCTCTCCCACAGCCCACTGTCTCAGCCTCTTCCTTTCTTCATCTTCCGCACCACCCTCCCTCCCACCCCCACATCAGTCTGAAGAAGGGTCTCCACCCGAAAGGTCACCTATTCGTTCGCTCCATAGATGCTGCCTCACCCACTGAATTTCTCCAGCATTTTTGTCTACCTACGATTTTTACAGCATCTGCAGTTCCTTCTTAAACAATCTCTTTCCCAATGTCACAACTACAGACACAGGCCTTTAATTGAACAGATTTAATGGACTGACTTTAAACTCCTCACCGCTGTGGTGTGGTGGGGACACGGTCTCCAGATCACACACCCAACTTCTGAATGACATCATTCACTGGAACATTGTGACAGTGTATCCCTACTGAAGCACAATACAGAGAGGCCAACAACAATACAGACCAGTGTTAATACTACATACCACACACAGCCCACTCACACTGCTTTTGCACACATTCATTCCATCTACCTCGCACTGGACAGGCACTCCTGGAGGAGCTACTCATCATAAAATAAAACAATGCCGTGTCGCAGAGACAAAGCAACAGCACAGTAAGGAGAGAGAGAAGGGGGCACGACAATTACCAACTATCGCCAGTCTCCACTGCCCACATTGCACCAAGGTGTGTGGATCGTAGATCGGCCTCTACAGACATCTGCAGACCCACAAGTGGACAACCCTATGGAGAGGAGAGGGCAGTCATACTCGATTCGAGGAACCGCCGAAGATGATGATGATTTGTCGAGGTGCTCTGGTTTCCTCCCACATCTCAAAGACATACGTGTTTGTATTGGGGAATTAAGGGAGGGCACCATCAAATGGGGAATTAGGGGAGGGCACCATCAAATGGGGAATTAGGGGAGGGCACCATCAAATGGGGAATTAGGGGAGGGCACCATCAATTATGTTTGTTTGCTCTGGGCACTGTGAGCTGTCGATGCTGGTTTACACCGAAGAAAATGCTGGAGTAACGCAGCAGGACAGGCAACAACTCTGGAATGGGTGATGTTTCAGGTTGAGACCCGCTCCCGACTGTCTGAGGAAGGGTCTCGACCCGAAACATCCCCCATTCCTTCTCTCCATAGATACTGCCTGTCCAGCTGAGTTCAAATTTTTGTGTCTAACTTTGTTTGACCCATCTTTAATTATGCACCACTTTGTATTGGTCTATCACATAAATTCCCAATAAAATACATTTACATTTGTGGTTGTAACGTGACAAAATGTGGAAAAGTTCAAGGGGTATGAAAACTTTTGCAAAGCCACTGTATATTATGATCACTGGAAATTCACTTCCTGTCACACAACTGAATATATACGGTCGAAACATTGATGATCCAAACTATTTCCGCAAAAGTGTTTGCTTCCAGACTGCAATACCACCAATTTGCTAATGGGCGGAGATTTTAATTGTTACATTGACCCATATCTTGATAGGCTCTCCACTCGCAGCCCACCCACAATTGCATCTGTTCAAACATTAAACAACCTGATTAAGTCTAGAAATAGGTAGATTAGATTAGATTAGATTAGATTAAACTTTATTAATCCCCTTATTCAGGGGAAATTCAGTTGTCCTTGCAGCACATTGATAAAAATACAACATAGTATTCATGAAGAAATTCAACACCAAACATAAAACATCCCCCCACAGTGATTCCCACTGTGGGGGAAGGCTCAAAGTCCAGTCCCCATCCTCTTGTCCACCCAAAGTCGGGCCTATTGAGGCCTCCACAGTCGCCGCCACGGCGCCCGATGTTCTCGCCGGGTGATGGTACTCCGGCGTTGGGAGAACCCCCAGCGGCTTGAGGTGCCAGGAATGGCTGCCTTCCCACCGGAGCCCGCGGCTTCCAAGCCAAAACTGACCGCGCCGGACGGAGCTCCACACACTGGCGATCTCGGCGAGAGATCCCAGGCTCCGGGATATAGGTTCAACGTCGCAGCTGGCCGCTCCGCAGAACCGCGGCTCACCGATGATGTTTTCGGCGGTCCCAGCAAACTGGAATCCCAGCGCGGCGACCCAGGAAAGGCATCGCCCACTCCACGACAGCGCTCCAGCGCCGCGCCACCGCCAAAGCCGATGTTCTGCGCCGCCACCAAAGCCGATGTTCTGGGCAGGGCCCCTCAGGAAAACGTCGCTCCAGGACCCGCTGGTAGGCCGCGAGGACGGGTCCTGGAGTGGTGGGATGAGGGGAAGGCCCACATCCGTCTCTTTTGTAAGGAATACAAGTGGGGGTCGACCGGACGGCGGGACTCAGCGGTCGAGAGGCTTGAGAGAGAGCTGCTGTACGTAGAGTCTCGCCTGGGTCGGGTGGTTGATGACTCCTGCGAATGGGGAGAGTTTCAGAAGAAGGAGGAAGCCTTGAGGTACCTGCAGCTTGAGCGTTCCCGAGGCGCCTTCGTGAGGCCGCGGGTCCAGATGCTGCACGATCTGAACCGGGCTTTGCCTTTCTTGTTCTCTCTAGAGCAGTGGTTCCCAACATGGGGCGTACGCCCCACAGGGGGGCAATTTGATTTTTAAGGGGGACAATTGAGCGCGACTGAGGAAGTCTAGGTCCAAATTTTCGATTTGTTTTTTTTGGATTTTCCATCAGGTAAACATATGTAGCTTATGTTTCAGATGTTATTTTGAGTAAATAATTTTTTTTGGTTAAAAAGGTCTTTATTTTGTAGTTATTACATAATCACCGCGCCATCGCTCTTCATGCACGTCACACGAAGCGCGCGAGGTCATGGGAGAACCTTATTTATTGAATTGGATTTAGAAATGCGATTCAAAGAACTTTTGCTAAGTTACCCTTATAATATCTATTTCCTCTGTTTTCTCTCAAAGGAAAGCAAGGGGGGGGGGGGGGCATCAGGATTTTAGAGGTGATTAGGTGGGGCATGGCCACAAAAAGGTTGGGAACCACTGCTCTAGAGAAAGGGAGGGGAGCCCGGAAGCAGCTCGTGGACCATGGCTCCTCTGTCACTGACCCGGAGAGGATCAGTGCCTTGGTCAGGTCCTTTTATGGGTCCCTGTTCTCCGCGGATGGATTCAGCGGGGAGGCTCAGTGGGACCTGTGGGAGAGTTTACCGACTGTAGATAGGGAGGTGGCCGATCTTCTTGATGGCTCCTTATCACTGGAGGAATTAACTCGTGCCCTGCACTAGCTCAGGAGGGGTAAGTCCCCAGGCTGGGTGGGGTGACGGTAGAATTTGTTAGAGCTTTCTGGGATATCCTGGTGGATGATTACATGTTGGTTCTGGGGTAGAGCATGGCAATCGGGCAGATGCCTCTATCGTGGCATAGAGCAATTGTTGTCTTGCTGCCCAAGAAGGGAGAACTCCGCTTGTTGAAGAACTGGCGTCTGGTCTCTCTCCTATGCACAGAATATAAAGTTTTTGCACGTGCGATGGCAAATCGACTGGGCTCCGTGCTGTCTCAGCTGATTCACCATGACCAGTCCTACACAGTCCATGGTCGGTCCATTCAGGATAACATCCACTTGGTTAGGGACCTGATTCATCGAGCCCAGGGTACTGGTCAGTCAGCTGATTTTCTGTCTCTTGATCAGGAGAAGGCTTTTGATAGGGTAGAGCATGATTACCTCTTCGGGACGTTGCAAGCATTCGGATTTGGACCGCATTTTGTAGCCCGGGTCTGGCTTCTGTACGCTGCAGTGGAGTGTCTTGTGCAGGTTGTTGGCTCCCTTTCATTTTGGGAGGGGGGTCCGTCAGGGGTGCCCCATGTCAGGTCAGTTGTACTCGGTCTGTGTGGAGCCGTTCCTGTGTCTTCTTCGGAGGAGGTTGACAGGCCTGGCCCTACCTGGGGATGTGGAGTTGGTTCTTTCGGCGTATGCCGATGATGTATTCCTTACGTTCACTGACCCTGGTGACCTGCGGAGGATGCGTGACTGCCAGAAGATTTTCTCGGCTGCTTCTTCTGCCAGGATTAACTGGAGTAAGTGCTCTGGACTTTTAGTGGGTCAGTGGCAGGTAGACTCCCTGCCGGAGGAGATGACAATGTATGTGGGGAGCACCACGCACCTCCCCTATCTGGGGATGAACCCGAGTCCCACTGAGGATGCTTGGCCAGCAAACTGGCAGGAGTTGGAGATGAAAGTGGTTGCTCGGATGGGGCGCTGGTCAGGTTTGCTTGGAGTTTCAGGGGAAGGTGTTGGTCATAAACCAGCTGGTGGCCTCCATGTTATTGTACCGGCTGGCTACTCTTGTTTCGCCTTCTATATTTGTAACTGTTTACAGAAGAAGCTGGTGGATTTCTTTTGGGGAAATAGGAAGCACTGGGTTTCCACAGCGGTCCTGAGTCTCCTGTTAGAGGAGGGCGGCCAGTCCTTGGTATGCGTGCGTACCCAGGTGGCAGCTCTCCATCTCAGGACCCTGCGGAGGAATATGTATGTAGAGAACACCCCCCAGATGGCACACTCTGGCCACGTATGGGTGCTGTAGGCAAACAGCTCTAAGTAGCAATGTTACTACATTTTGAGATATTAAAAATCAAGTCTGCAATTTATCCCATCAAATAAAGCATAACAACAAGTTTAATTTGACACCAAATTCACTTTCATATCTCAAGTATTAAAAAAGTTATGGCCATTTTCATACTCTGAAATTAGCATCTTGTTCCCTATTGATTTTCAATGGACATTACAAAAAAAGCTGTGATCTTGGATAGTCAAAAGCCCATAACTTTCTTAAAAATTAAGAGAACTGAATGAAATTTTCACTTATCATAGATTGAAGCATTCTGAAAAAAGATAAAACAATCATACTTGAATGACATGAAATTAAAGCATATAATTAGCTAATTACCTAATTGTAGCTAATTACAAAATTGACCGATGTGACAGAAATGGTAATAAACACCCAGACTGCCTTGAAAATTCAAAAATGTGATATTCTCAAGATCAGAACTTTAATATTATTGTATAATATGCTGTAAGTCAGTTATTGATAGGTAAATAAATTACAATTTCTAGCAAAAGACCATGTCTTTATGGAGAAGATCAGCTGTTAGCTGGTACGTTGGCATATCATAATCAGTAGCATCATCATACTCCTCAGACTGCAACCAATAAGCAACTCTGTACACGTTGTTTTTCCTCAATTTTTCAATGTTGGCATTGTAAACTACAAGTTTTTGATCTTCAAACCACGCATGGCATGCCTTTCTGCCAACTACTTTCCGACTAATAATGTCGTGTAGATCATCACATTTGGAATAGTCCAAATTCGGATAATCTCTGCGAATGTTCTCTAAATCAGTCTCTTTCAATTCTTTCCCTAGTTTTTTCCTCTCTTTCGTGTCTCGAGCATGCTCCTTGCCTTTCTGTCGCTTGATGATTTCTGCTCCCAATTCCTTCTGTTTTTTCTTCCGTCTGTTCCTCTGCACTCTCCCCCATGTCACTGCCTTACAGAGCACCTCCTCCCTACGATGCTCCTCGAGATTATCAAGGAAGTTGATTGTTCTATTCTTGCAGGCCCGCATCCTACATGACAAATAACACATGGTGGCATTGGGAGATTTCTGTTTCGATGAACTAAACATCCCCATTATCTCCTCCGCATCAATGTTGTGTGATCTTGCTGATGCAGTCTCCTCCTTCAGTTTCTCAGTAACATCAAGTTTAAAGTATTTACTATACGGCCTCTCCAACACAGTGATGACAGCTTGAAGACAGCTCCTCATCTTTGAACTGAACTGTGGATGTACTGGTAGCTCCCGAAGTTTTGTCAATGTGGCATCAAGATGTACCTCCTCACCGAAGAAATCTTCCCTTGCCAATATCAATTCCACTGGATTATCTGTGGCTTCCTTTAGAGCAGCAATCACCCCATTAACCACTTTGATGCCATCAACATGGTTGATCTGATTCTGGCTTGAAGTGTAGAAGCGTTTCATCCAAGGCCCAGTCAGATATTTGCCAAGTAAGCCCAATATCTGAAGTTCTACTTTTGCTTCAGCCTGGGTGAAGTCATGGAGGATGGCGCTTTTCAACCCCCCACAGGATGTTCCGCTATTCAGCAGGGCAACAAAGTCATCATAATGTTCTATTAGCTTGCCACTAATGTGAAACAGTATATACAATCTGTTGCCACAGTACCGTGGGAGGACACCTCGGGGGATGTTCCTGTCATCTAAAAATGCGACAAATCCTTTTGGGAACCCTTTTCCGTTTTTATAACGAAGCTTGCTCATCTGCAGAATGGCATTTACTGCTAGACAGTCTTTCCCAAACAAGAATTGTCCTCCAGATTGTTTCTGCATTTTTAGGGCTGAGCGAACTGATGTAGCAATGGAGTCAAGAGGATGCAAGTGGCAGTAGAGCTCGTTCAAATATTTACCCCACTCACTACTCACAATTCTAATAGCAGCATGATTTGCTGCACACCGGTCACTCATTGTGTTTGAAATGTTGGCGATCATATTTTGTCTGGTTTCTTGATAATTTGCTTGCAGATTGAAATAAGTGTAGGTTTTACATAAATTGTCAATTGTTTCACAAATATGTTGTGCATAGTCCTCAGCAGTCCCACCAGCTAATTCCTCGACTGCTGAAGAGAGACATTTGTTTGTGGTGGTGAAATGAATGCTGTTAATGTGGATCTCTTCCTGGGTGGTTGCGTCAAAACCCACAGTCAAACCCTTTGTTGCAAGGAGCATCTCTGCTGTTTGCAACTCAGCAATAGCCCCCAATTCTTGGGCCATAACTTCAACTGCACTGCGTTGTGGAACATGATCCAGATGAAGTCCACTCCGCTTGTAGAACTGGCTTATCAGGATTGGAATGTTTGCTGTGGGAGTTTTGTTTACAATACAGTCAAACACATGCATCCTTATTGTTGAGGAGTAAGTTTTCTGGCCCACCTTTGCCTTGACAATACTGGCAGCCTGCAGAGTTTTGATTGTTTCTTTGAGGACAAGAATGTCAAATTCGAGGCGTCTCACATCCTCTTTCCTGTCCTTTAAATATTCTTGACATTTTCTGAACTGTTGAATTGAAACAACTTTCCTCTTTTTCATACTGCCACGAAACATCAGCAATTGTCTGTGTGCTTTTTTAAGTTTCAAAAACTCTGCCTTGGTGTTAGAGAGCTCTCGTGCCAAAGTGTTATCATGTAATTTGGTTTTGAGTTCCTGAATCTTTCTGTCCTTTAAATCTATTTGCTTTTCCTTTCTCTTTAAGGCTTGATTAACTATACGTTTGGGAGTTTTCAACCGTGCCCTAAGTTCACTGATCTTTGTGTGATACTTTGTTGAAAGAGCAGCCCTGGATTCGGACACAAACTGTAGTCTTTTCTTCAATTTCTGTTTCCTTGGTGAAAGACTTAGAAATTCTCTGCTACATCTTGTAGAAACACCAGATGTCGATGGCATTGGTTCAGGTGAGGCAGTAGCTGTCGTTGGCGTTGCTAGATTCAGTGGAGAATGCAGGCTATGACTGTCATCGCCCATGTCCTCGGTCTCTTGAAATATGGGCACTTGGCTTTCAGCTGAGGTCAAGAATTCAGGATCTTGAGCACCAGGCAGTGGAATGCCATCTAAAGAAATGTGTCGACTGCCTTTTTGAAGTTTAAAAGTTTCATCACAAATTTCCATAAATGCTCCAAATTCCTTGGGATTGGTGAGTTTTTTTAACTTAAGCAAAGTCCGTTTAACGAGAGCATGAACCCTTAACTTAACAGCAGCACATGAATAGCCTTCTGCATCCGACAAAGAGAAATGTGAATTCAGCACTTTCTCTGTTTCAGGCAGACTTTTTCCAAATGAGGTAAACAAGTACAAGATGTGTCCATTTTTAAGATCCCTCATAGACTTGGGCATGACAGAGAAATTCACTTCAAGTTGAACTCTAGCTATGCCTGGCTGGGCTTTTGGATTGACAATTTTACATTTCTTCTTTGGAGACATCTGTTTACAATGTAAATAAAACAAAAACACTGAACAGCATTAACAGAAACAAGTTATTATTTGCAGTTTTAGAAAAAAAGGTAGAGATTATAAAGTTAAACGCTAAAACAAATAGTAAATACTAAAAAAGAAAATCATGTTTAATCAAAATTCAAGTACTAGATATAAACATCTATCCATTTCTTAAGGAAAGATTAACATTTTTAAATAGCCTGTGTCCAAAGATTATTCACAAATAATTCACAATATAACATGATTTTTATATCTAATTTACATTAATTTATAGGCCAAATGGAAGGAATTTAGTGTTCAATTGCTGTAAATAAATGCCCATTTAAATCGGCTTTCTAGTGGGTTCCTGTGAACGCGCTGGTTTAGAACGTTCACATTGCGCTGGATTTGTGCCTCAAATGCCGAGAAAAATACTGCGGGATATAAAAAGCCCAAAATGAACTACTCGCTATAGAAAACTTTATATACAGGGTTATATACATGCCCCATTTAATGTAAAAATAAGGTACATACCTTTAATTGTTTGTTTTATAAAACCCTGGGGCTGCGAGAGGTTGTGGATTGAGAGAGTGATTTTAAAACTATTATAAATATTATTCGAGGCCTATAAAACTAATAATACCTTTTGCGACCGGGTCTTGCAGCGATTTTTCGTTAATGATTTACTAGGCTGAACATCTACGATTGGAACAGCCTAGTAAAAATCGCGTTTTAAACCCGCCCCCTCCAAACAGCGCCAAAATCGCGGACATGGCTTTGGGCAGATTCCCAATGACGATTCAGGTAGGTTTTGTAACATACCTACTCTAAGGAGTGTAATATATTGCAAGGTCTAAACAGACTATGTCTGTTTCACAAAACCCATTTCCAAAAGATTGCACGGTAACCAATATTTGTCCAAGACATTATGGCAGAAACCCCTTGACCTAACAAAAACATCTCAAATATTCAGAACGTCATGAAAGGAGCCAAAAAGACACACAAAGATTTGGTGCTTGTAGTTGTGGAGCGGTCCACAGCATTTGATTCTGTTGGACATAGATTGCTAATGATCCGATTACTGTGAAGGTTTATAGATCTCGTTAAGGATCGATACCCAGAAACAACCACGGTGGGTGAAGCTGGCAGGGAGAAAACAGAGCCTCATTTACAGAAACAGGTGATATTCATGGAGACTGTCCACTTCAACGTAGCAATGGACCCTCTTATGTGTACAATCCAACAAAAACGAAACAAAATATGGATAAATGGAAGAGAACAGCAGGTTAGCTGTGCAACTATGGCCTTTGCAGATGAGATTGTTATCCTAAGTGATTCATTGGAATGACTGAAACAAGATCCTGCAAACCCTCTCTGAATAAATGTACGTAGCTTTAGAAAGGAGACGAGGAGGAACTTCTTTAGTTGGAGGATGGTGAATCTGTGGAACTCATTGCCACAGACGGCTGTGCAGACCATTATTGGGTAATTCTAAAGCTGAGATTGATATGTTCTTGATTAGTAAGGATGTCAAAGGTTACAGGGAGGAGAATGAGATTGAGAGGGAAAGATAGATGATTCTGCACCTATGACCATTATTGAACAGCGGAGTAGACTCGATGGGCCGAATGCACAAATTCTGTGCCTATGACTTATGAACTTATGAACCTTCTGCCAGGGCACGGGCCTTGAGATGCATGTGAAAAAGACCAAGGGTTTCCATGTGGTCAACAAGAGAAAGACATGTCTACAATCCATTAAATAACTGGACAATAAACAAGGGCTCAATCAATCACATAAAACCCGGGGAGATGGAGAAATATCCTGGTGCATGGGTCGGCCCCTGCTCAGGGGTTACCAATGAAAACTGGTACTTAAAACTGGATAAATAGTTTAACAGCCTTAAGAACACCAAGCTGAAACCATTTTGAAAGATCCTTAGGGCCCACATGGTCCCAAGATTGTATTTCCACCTTATCCTCATTCTTATTCTTTAGTCTTCAGCCAGAGGGTGGTGTATCTGTGGAATTTATGGCCACAGAAGTCTGTGGAGGCCAATCAATGGATATTTTTAAGGCAGAGATAGATAGATTCGTGATTAGTATGGGTGTCAGGGTTAATGGGAGAAGGCAGGAGAATGGGGTTGAGAGAGAAACATAGATCACCCATGACTGAATGGTGGAGTGGACTTGATGGGCTGAATGGCCTAATTCTGCTTCTAGCACTTATGAACTCACGGAAGCATCCCAGAACAGGAAGTCTTACAAAGAAAACAGCAAAGGAGATCCTCCACATATCGAGTGAGACCACGGATGGTATCCTATATGCACAGAATTGTGATGGAGCCGACCAAAATTAGAGGGAGGGAGGAGGGGGTCTCCCTGGCGGTTTGCTCCTGGGCCTGGCAAAGATGGCCATTCGCTGGTCCAAGCAGCGGGCAGTCGATGGCACACAGGGATCGGCTCCTGCTCCACGGGAACGCTGGATGCCTTCCATGAATGCTGGTCACCACGGGAGGTCGAGTGTATTATAGACAAGGACGGCGGGATTTGAATTTGAATTTTATTTTTGTATGTAAACTGCCGATACCAGCAGCTTTTGATATGAATGCTATACTACTTTGTATGTTGATTTTGTTTTTGGAATTAAATATTTGTTTAAAAAAAAAAGAGATGAAGGAGATCCGGGGGCGGCGACATGTTGGAGTAGTCGCACTTTTCCACGCTCCTGACTTGTTCACCTCCAACATTTATTATAGCTCAGTACCCATAAATATTTAAACACTATCAACAGCAACTCTCCATGCCGTAAAGATGCCAGGCAGAGGAAAGAAAGAGGAGCAAAAGATGGAAGACTCGACGACTACGCTACGCTAGCGGCCATGTTAACAGAGAACAAGGCTTCGCTACTGGCAGAATTCAACGCAGAATTCAACGCAGCGTTCACCAAACTGGAAACGAAGCTGGACAATATCCAGACCACAATTTTAGATCACCAACACCGTCTTTCGTCATTAGAGTCTTTTGCCGATACCACCAGCCAAGACATACAAGCTATAGCGACAATCCTAACTACGGTGACCGAAGAGAACGCCAAGCTAAAGTCTAAGTTTATCGGCCTGGAAGGCAGGAGTTGCTGAAATAACGTAAGGATAGTCGGTCTCCCCGAGAACATCGAAGGCCCCCAAACAACAGCTTTTTCTCTCAACTTCTGCTCGAGACTCTTGGCGAACACACACTGGAATCAGCCCCGGAGCTAGACCGAGCTGGACTGTACGCTAGCAGCTAAGCCCAGCCCCAGTGAGAAACCCAGAGCAGTTGTGATCTGCTTTCATAGATTCCAGACCCGCGAGTTGGTGGTGCGTGAGGCTCGGAGACAGAGGGGTAAGCTGAAGTACAAGGATATCCCGATCCACATTTTTGAAGACTACTGTCCCGAGATAGTTGAGCAATGCTCCGCGTACTGAGACGTTATGAAGGAACTGTACAACCTGCGCATCAAACCCTCCCTTCATTATCCGGCCAAGCTGTTCATCATGACCGGGGAAGGAAAGAGGTAACGGCTAACATCTCCCGAGGACACTCAGGATTTCATCTCATCTCACCGTCAACGCAGACCGGGACCCACAGATGACTGACCTGCTCGGTACGTCTATATCCGAGTGGCACAGGGGTCCGGTTAATCTACGGTTATACTATGGACTAACTTTAGCTTGACTGCTCTTAACAACTAGCCACTGCTAACGCTTGGCCTTGCTGATTATACTAGACCCCTGTCTTGAAATGTATGAGGCTGGTAATAACTCACCATGATTCGTGACTATGTTATACCAACTTTTCCTTATAATGTTTATGTGTAATCATACATGAAGGGTTCTTCACCTGCACATGCTATAACATTAGGCTTAAGGGACCCACTCTGTGGTTCGTGGTCTGGTCTCTGCCTTCTTGTTTTTAGCAGCTGGCTGCTAACGCTGCCAGCATTCGGCTAGTTTGTAGTCTTCCGAGCAGACTGGCTGGGGCTGATAAGAACTCATTACAGCCAAAGCTGTGTTACACCAATCTGCTCCTACAGCGTTTTTGTTTAACCATACTTAATTGATGTTCTTCTGCCCTGTGCGTTAACCCAAGAGCCCAGTTTGCAACTTGCTAATTTCTCTAACGCTACTCTTTCTTTATACCTTGTCGACTTTAAGATATACTATGTAATACCAAAGGAAGCTATTCTTGTTTCACTTATACGTTGGCTTGCTTATTTAGTATCACCATGTTGTTAATTTGCTTTGTCTTGTTATTACTATCATCACTACTATCATTACCATTAGAGTTAGTAATGTCATTGGTAGTGCAACTACTATGGCTATAATTTTAACTTTGTATTTAATTATTTATGTTTATTTTACTTTATCTCTATTTTCTATTTTTCACATTATTATCATCATTTTTGTTATTATTATTACTATATTTATTTCACTCCATGTTACTTTACTGACATTGAGCGATTTTGCTGTTTTGGGAGGTGGAAATATTGGGATTTAAGATCAGACAACTCCATGTGGATGCGAGGACAACGCACCTTGGTGCAATGGGCACTCAAGGTTCAGTTTGGACATTGGAGATCTCAGGTCCGGGGACTCAGGTTTGAAAGATGGCTAAGTGATATGTCCTGCTTGTTTGTTGTGTGTGTACGTGTGTATGTATCTTCTTTTTTCCTCCCCCCCCCCCCCCCCCCCACGCCCCTACTCTCTGCAGCTGGCATCGATGCGCTCTTCCGTCTCCGTCTCGACTTGCATACTGTAGCGCTCTGTTCACTCACTTGGATATAGCTAAGTATGGCCAACACAAACAACACTCTTACATTTGTCTCGTGGAACGTGAGGGGGGTGGGGGGGTCCTACTAAGACTGACAGGATCTTGGCCCACTTGCAACAGCTCAAAGGCGATATATTTTTTATTCAAGAGACCCACCTTCGCAACAGAGAGGTAACACGGCTTAAGAGAGGCTGGATTAGCCACTTATTTCATTCGAAATTTCATGATAGGGCTAGGGGTACTGCTATCCTGATTTGTAAGAACGTTATGTTCGAACCACAAAAAACTGTGGAGGATCCTGCTGGCCGCTTTGTCATGGTTTCTGGCAAACTGCATGACACACCTGTCATATTGGCCAGCATTTACGGTCTCAACTGGGATGACAGCTAATTTGTATCCACATTTTTTACATCTCTCCCAAACATTGAAAATAGTAAGATTAAACGAGAACTTACCAGTTTGAAGTTTGATCTGTGTTTTATGAGGAGTTACGATGAGGGATTACGTGAAGAAGCCCGCTCAGGGCGCAGGCGTGGCATGCTTCCAAGCAGCGGTGTGGAATCACAGACAGACACACGTATTTGAAGTAACATAGTGAAGAATAAAGAGACATCAATTATCAGTTTGATCCATGTAATGAGGGTGGGAGCGGAGGGCACGTAATCCCTCATCGTAACTCCTCATAAAATACAGATCAAACTTCAAACTGGTAAGTTCTCGTTTAATCTTACTATTTTACTTCGGAGTCACGTGAGTGACTTCGTGAAGATTTCAAAGCTCTGTGATTTCAAACCGTGTAACAGTTTTACTCACTCACTGCCGAAAGCTCTTGAGGAAGGAAGTGTTATTGTAATCAACCAATGAATCTGTTTTCAAAACAAAACGGTATTTATTAACAATAACAAAAACAAATAGCTCCCCCGGGCTTTAAATTAAATATTTGCAGTTTCTAATATTCTTGCTGCAAATAAATCAGGCTTCACCAAAGGCTTGTCATAGAACGTCCGGAATGTGGATTCCCTCGACCATCCTGCTTTGTTTAGGATAAGGTCAATAGGCACATTCATCCTTGCTGCCGTTGATGTGGATGCTGCCCTGGTGGAATGAGATTTATATACATTAATGTCTATTCCAGCAGCTTCCAATACCTGTTTTAATCATCTTGAAATGGTCTGGCTCGTTACCCTGCCATGTGGTTTTTTGTGGCTGACCCATAAGGCTCTTTCACTTCCTCGGATATTATGGGTTGTGTCAATATAAATTTTGATGTGGGTCACCACACACAATCGTGGCTCTGGTGGGTAGGCCCGGAATACCACTAGCGTGTTGGATGTTCCTGGCCTGCTTTGTTTTATCAGACCTTGTATAGTGAAGGTTACCTGGTCTGACGTTGTTTCCATGTTGTCCAGTCGAAGTTTATGCAATGACTGGACCCTCTGTGCAGATACTAGTGCCATAAGCATGAGCGTTTTTAATGTCAATTGCTCAAGGCTGAGGGATCTTGCTGGTGGTCTGTCCCGAAGGTATGTGAGCACAATACTGATGTCCCAAATTTGAGTATATCTAGGCTTGGGGGGCTTAATGTTATATATGCCCCTCATCAGTTTGACCACCAGCGGATGGGACCCGATGGGCTGATGTCCTGCAGGTTTGAGGTAGTTGGAGAGGGCACTACGTGCCGTGTTGATGGCACTGTAGCTCATATCCTCATGATGATGTAAGTAGGCCAGGAACTCGAGAACATTGGCTACTGTGGCTGTTTCGTAAGCAGTCCCCGTTTGTTGGCAGTACCTCTCCCATTTCTTGATGTTGGTTAGGTACTGCCTCTTTGTAGATGTTCTCAGGGATGCTGACATGGTGGTGATGGTTTGTTGCGATAATCCCAGGTCTAGATAGGGTCGGTTTAAAATCTGCAACCCAGGAGTTTCATGTCTTGATGGCATGGATGGCTTATGCCTGACACTGGGTGAGTCAATAACCCTGGATGACTGGGAAACACCATTGATGATTCCACCACCATGTCATGGAGTACTGGGAACCATGGCTGTGTAGGCCAGTTGGGCACCACCAAAATTCCAGATGCTGAATCCATCTGGATTTTGCGAAGTACCCGACTGATGAGGCAGAAGGGAGGAAAGGCATAGAAAAAGAACTTTCCCCAATCCAGCGTGAATGCATCTACCGCTGCTGCCTCTGGATCTGGTTCCCACGCGACATACGTAGTTAATTGGTGATTCAGTCTTGATGCAAATAAATCGATATCTGGCTTCCCATATTGCTTTACAATTTTAGCAAATGCTTTAGGATTTAACATCCATTCGATGTTGTCATTGAACTTGCGTGACCTGGTGTCCGCCACTGTATTTAGCTTACCTGGTAGATAGGTAGCTGAAAGCCAAATATGTCTTTCGACACACCATTGCCAAATTGTATTGACCAATTTGTCGCATGATAAAGATTTTATGCCGCCCATATGGTTAATGTAAGCCACCACCGTAGTATTGTCTATTTGTAATCTAACATGCAAGTGATGCATATTGGATACATATGCTTTCAAACCATAAAAGGCGCCCAACATTTCCAAATAATTAATGCCCAGTGTAGATAGTAATGATGATTCTAAGTTAGTCCATCTACCACCTGTGTTGGATATGGAGTTAGTTGCTCCCCAGCCTTTAGCACTGGCATCTGTTTGGAGTACTAAAGTAGCATTAGTAATAACAATAGGACTATAACTATGCCAAATGTTTTGTATCCACCACTGTAGCTCTGATATTGCTTCAGGGGGTAAACTCATGACTCGGTCATAATGACCTTTATGTTGTTTTAGTGCCTTTACCTTTGCTCTTTGCAAATTTTGATAGTGCAAAGGTCCAAATTGGATAGCTGGAAATGCTGCTACCATTTTCCCAATTACTGCTGCCACTTGTCGAATAGTTGGTTTTTTGTTAATCTTTAAGTTATTGCACGATTGTACTAATGCAATCATCTTTTCCCTTGGCAGGGTAATAGTCATTTGGACTGAGTTAATTGTGAAACCCAGGTAGTCCTTTATCGTGGATGGATTTAACTTGGATTTATCTGGATGTAAGACGAACCCTAGAGCTTCTAGGAGCTGTTTAGTAGCTGATACTGCTGCTACAGCCAATTCCATAGTTTTCCCAACTATGAGGATGTCGTCCAAATATGCCATGACTATATGATTAAGTTTCCTTAACGTTGCCATGGCTGGTTTTAATATTTTAGTGAATAGTCTTGGGGCTGAAGTAAGCCCATAGGCAGTGCTTTATACTGCCACAGCTCCCCCATCCAGATAAATTTAAGGTACCTGCTATAATCCTTATGTATAGGTACCAGATAGTAAGCATCTTTGAGATCAATGCTTGCCATATAGTATCCTTTGGAAATCAGTTGTCTAGCAGTCACAAATGTTTCCATTTTGAAATGTATATACTTAACAAAATCATTCAAGGATGTTAAGTCAATGATGATGCGACATCCACCATCTTTTTTAGTTTTTGTAAATATGTTGGAAACAAATTCCAAGGGCTCATGTTTAGTTTTTTCTATGACCCCTTTGTTTATAAGTCTCACCAGTTCAGCTTGTCCCTCCTGTTGTTCTTTTTTGGAGAGAAAAAATACCCTTTCGGGCCGGTGTTGAACTGGCGGTATTTTTGAAATAAATTCAATTTTATACCCTCCAATGCTATTGAGTATATATTTATCATTAGTGATCAATACCCATGCTTCTTTAAACAAGTGTAACCTTCCCCCTGTTAGTAAGGCACCCTTATTCTCTGTATGCTGGTAGGAACCAGATCCACCTACCTCCATGGTTATTGACGGCTTTGTGATTTCTTCTTCCGTAGTGCTTTCCCTTGTTGACCTGCTGGCGATGTTGGGGGGAGGCGCATTTTCCAGGGGGTCCGCGGCGGGCCCTGACCTAAAAAAGGTCTTTGGGGATAGTGCGGCCCCAAGCTTTCACCAGTCCCATGTTCCGGACGCCGACTGGTGGATGCAGTGGTGTGCTGCCGCCTGGGTGTGAGAAATGTTCTCGGTTTGCTTGTCGCTGGGCCTGCCCTCATGAGGCTGAAGGTTTTGGATGCCTCCTCCATATCCTTGAGCTGTTTATTGAGGTCGTTTACAAATAATAACGAATCGGATTCCATAGATGGAGTTTTGCACAAGCCGGCAAACTTTGGGTTGAGGGCAGGTTTGATGTTTTCCCTCCGAAGGTTGTTCAACTCAAACTGAGTTGTACACATTAATGCGAGCACATCCTGCTGGTGTGTAGTCATCTCCTCAGTCTGCACGCAACGAGCGTAGGCTGTGATGGCCGACGTGAGGAGGCGAAGTATCCGCTGGAGTTTTACCTCTTGTGCCCGTATTGGTCCCCCCACATTTCCCCAGATTTGACTGTTGAGACTCTTAACCTTAAGAGCCTCGCAGTTGTCTGGTGCTGTGTGCTCCTCCAGCACTTGGGCGAGCACCTTCTCCTGAAGAGGCTTGTTCGACAGGTGATTTATACTAGCCGCCATCCTCGGCTCCAAAGGTGCTCCAACCCGTGGGGTAGCAACAAAACGATTCACAACACCCAGCAGCTGTTCTTCCTGCACACCCTGCACACTCCCGATTCTTTCCGCCTGCCCCTTTCCCAGACCAGCCCTGCCCTGGTCACCAATGCTAGCCTCCAGTTCTAGGTCTGAGGTTGCAAAGGGAAGTGCCGGACTCGACACTATGGAGGAGGCGCCTGTCCTGTCTGCCCGAGAGCGCTGCTGTTCTCGGTAGACCATCCCCTCCAAGAGCTGCTGAATGCAACTCAGGCGGTTGTCTCTCCTCCGTTTAGGGGAGGACATTTCCCCCTCCGACGAGTCGGAGTCGACCGGCCGATTAGTTTTCCGGGTTGCTTTCCCAGCCCGCCGTGTAGGCTCTGGCGTGACTGGGACCGGCTCGGTCTCGGGAATTGCAAACCGCTCCTCGAGCGGTACTACCGCCGGTTGCTGCCCCGCTGGAATAGGCTCCTCCGGTGGAGTTAGAGCACGGGCAGTTTTCTGAGAGAGCTTCCTGCATTGGGACATTTTGCTCTGCAAAAAACACTAACGCCAACTCTCTCCGGTTCCCAACGCACCGTCCACTTACCTGACGGTCCGTTTTAAAGTGCAGCTGGAGAGCCTGACTCCAGCTGCCGCCGCTGTTGCACTGCTGGGCGTAGTGCCGCGCCTGCGCCCTGAGCGGGCTTCTTCACGAAGTCACTCACGTGACTCCGAAGTAAAATCACCACATCATTGTAGGTGGAGATTTTAATCTGGTCCAAGACACTATACTGGACAGATCTTTGAACAAAGCCTCTAATTTAACTAAATCAGGTAGGACTCTGCATGCTTTTACCAAACAACTTGGGCTCACAGACCCATGGAGATTTACATTCCCCACGACTAAATTATTTTCATTTTTTCCCCCACGTGCACTGTATAGACTTCTTCCTCTTAGATAACAGACTGCTCTCCAAAATCAATTCCAGCGAGTATCATAGCATCGTAATATCAGATCACGCTGCGACCTCCCTCGATCTCCACTTTCGTAAACGAACTAACCCCTTTAAACAGTGGAGGTTCAACTCCTCATTATTAGCAGAGGCTCACTTCATGCAATTCTTGCACTCCCAAATCACCTTATATTTTGAGCTGAATGACTCGCCGGACATAGAAAGAGGTATACTCTGGGAAGCTTCAAAAGCCTATATTAGGGGCCAACTTATCTCTTTTGTCTCCAACCTGAAAAGAGCCGAGACGTCCCAAACGGCAGACCTGTTACAAAAAATAAAGGACATTGACTACAACTATGCATCTGGCCCAGACCCTAATCTTTCTAAAGAACGCCTTAGGTTACAAACAGACTTTGACCTCACGTCTACTAATAAAGCTAAGCTACGACTGCTTAAATCTAGGCAACACTTTTTTTGAATCTGGGGATAAAGCTGGGAAGCTCCTGGCCCATCAGGCCATAACCGAGGTGACTTCACGGCTAATTCCAGCCATTAGATCCAGCTTAGGGGAGATTCATACTGATCCTCTTAGAATTAATGAAGCATTTGCTAAATTCTACGCTGAACTATACACTTCCGATTGTCCTCCCGCTGCAGATGACATGCTCAGTAGTATGACGTTTCCCCGAATTGACGATGAAGCCACGAGAGACTTGGGTGGTCCCATAATTGTTGCTGAGGTCCAAGCAGCCATCACATCGCTGCAAAGCATAAAGTCGCCCGGCCCTGGCGGCTTCACTGTAGAATATTACAAAGCTTTCTCTGCTCTCCTCGCACCAGTCCTGAGTACAATGAGGCATTTTTACATCGTCGCCTACCGCCCACCTTGTCGTGGGCTACTATCTCCCTAATTCTTAAAAAGGAGAAAGATCCCCTGCTTTGTAGTAGCTATAGACCAATTTCACTCCTGAATGCGGACCTCAAAATCCTCTCTAAAGCCCTTGCGCTCCGTCTTCAATGAGTGATGCCTTCTATTAACTCGTTAGACCAAACAGGGTTCATACCAGGCCGACAGTCCTCCCACAATACTAGGCGTTTCCTTAACATCATCCATTCACCGAGTAGTGAGACCCCGGAGATAGTGGTCTCCCTCGACGCCGAAAAAGCTTTCGACAGGGTCGAGTGGAGGTACCTATACGGTATGAGGCGATGGACAGGTTTGGCCTCGGTAACAGTTTTATTCTTTGGGTCAGTCTATTATACTCATCCCTGGTGGCCTCAGTACAAACAAACGGCACACTGTCGCCCCACTTCCCCCTTCGGAGAGGCACCAGACAGGGTTGCCCGTTATCACCACTTCTGTTTGCTGTCGCGATAGAACCCTTGGCGGTCTGGTTACGCTTAGAGAAGGGCTTTAAAGGTATCACACGGTTTGACACAACTCATAAAGTCTCATTGTATGCGGATGACCTGCTCCTGTACATCTCGAATCCAGTCAGCTCTCTCCCTGTGATTACGAATATTTTGGAACGGTTTGGCACGTATTCTGGTTATAAACTTAACTACCAAAAGAGTGAGCTATTACCGATTAACTCATTGGCTAAACAGCTCCCTCGCTCTCTAACCTCATTCAAATGGGCAGAGGACGGGTTTTGTTACCTCGGCGTCTTTATCACAACACCCTTATCTGATATGTTCCGCACAAACTTTCTGCCTCTGGTTGAGAAAGCTGAAAGAGATTTTGACCGTTGGTCAGTTTTACCGCTATCCCTCGTGGGCCGGATAAATCTGGTCAAGATGGTCGTCCTACCCAAATTCCTGTATCTTTTCCAGCATGTTCCTATACTTACCACAAAATCTTTTTTTGATAAATTAGAAAGGAGAATATCTAAATTTTTATGGGGTAGCATACCGGCTAGAATCCGAAAGACGGTACTACAGTCTCCTAAGAGTGACGGCGGTTTGGCACTTCCTGACTTTAGGCGATACTATTGGGCAGCTAACTTGCAAAAACTCCTGTATTGGATGAATGATGATTGCGACCACCTACCGACCAGGGTACACATGAAAAAGGCGAGTTCACATCTCCCGTTGCGGTCTGTCCTATGCTCCCAACTCCCCCTTCCTATAATATCTGTGGGTGCAGGCCCAATTGCGTCCCTCTCGCTCAAGATATGGAGTCAACTCAGGAAAAACTTTGGTTTACAAGGCCCTTCCATCTTGACCCCACTGCTTAAAAACCACATCTTTAAACCTTCAAGTACAGACTCCGCATTCAAAACTTGGCATGGTAACGGTATCAGTAGTAACAAAAACCTATACAAGGATGGCATTTTCTCGTCCTTAGCGGAACTCTCGTCCAACTACAGCCTCCCAAACTCCCACCTTTTTCTTTTTTTCCAGATTAGGGATTTTGTGAAGAAGACATTCCCCCATTTCCCAAATCGCCCCCCTGAAACCCTGACCTATACCATCCTAGCGCTAGACCCCAACCGGAAGATATGCATCTCTGTTTTGTATAACTAGTTAGGATCGGTTATATTGAAACCTCATACCTCATTAAAAGCTGCGTGGGAGGGTGAGCTGAATACGAAACTAACAGACCAACAATGGGACTCTGCCTTGGATTTGATCCATTCTTCCTCCATATGTGCCCGTCATGGCCTAATCCAATGCAAAGTCCTTCACAAGTCCACTACACAAATGCAAGATTATCTAGAATTTACCCCGCTGTTAAGGACACCGGCAACAGATGTAATCATAGCCATATGTTTTGGTCTTGCCCTAAGCTAGCAGCCTTTTGGAGGAGTGCTTTCATAGAAACATAGAAACATAGAAATTAGGTGCAGGAGTAGGCCTTTCGGCCCTTCGAGCCTGCACCGCCATTCAATATGATCATGGCTGGCATTGAGGTGATAAGCAGAGCCTACGGCCAGACTATTCCTCCAACAAGGTCCACTCTCAGCCATTTTTGGTATTCCTCCCAACACCAACCTCTCTGTTGCGTTGAAGCGGGTCCTGGCTTTTACAACCTTGTTAGCCCGGAGACTGATCTTGCTTAAGTGGAGGCACACCTGTCCCCCGACACACGCCCGCTGGATCAAGGAGGTGCTCTACAATTTAAAGCTTGAAAAACATAAGTTCTCTCTCAAGGGCTCTACCAAGACATTCCTAGACACATGGAACCCTGTCCTGGAACTTGTTAACTCTCTTAACTTGTCCCCAGATTCGGAAGAGGACTGAATGCTTGCCATCACTGTCCTGCTTTACTGCAGCTGCTCCCCCCTTACCCCCCCCCCCACTTATTTATTTAATTACCTACTTATTTACTGTTCATAGTGACTTTTTTTTTCCCTTTGTTTTTCCGCCCAGCACATTTTGTTTTGTTTATCTCTACGTATTTGTGTGGATGTGTACGTATGTGAGTGTTGTTTGTCCTGTTTGGTTCCGACCTGATTCAGGTGGGTTGAAGGTGGGTAAGGGTAAGGGCTTTGAGGTCTGCTTACATACTGTTGCACAATTATGCCTTGAGTGTCACTGTCTGTTATCATTGTATGTATGCAAATTGATGTGAAATTTTAATAAAATGATTTCAAAATATAAAAAAAAGATGAAGGCTGCATCATTGGGGTCCTGGGGTGGAGAATGTGTGGGGTGGCATCTGTTATGTGCCACAGAGCTGTGGCATGTAACAGATATTTATGTTGGCTCATGGACTCGCCAGCCGCCAGTCACTTCTGTAGCGAGGAAGAGACCGTGTTCCATGTCTACATGGAGTGTGAGAGTGCAGCCGGTTTGACTATCTCAAGGGGATGCTCCTCAAGTTTTGGCTGCACTTTAACCCCACGGTCCTGATCTTTGGTCACCCAGTAGGGGTAGGGTCGTTAGGGAGGGGGCGTCACCCTGACGGTTTGCTCCTGGGCCTGGCCAAGATGGCCATTCGCGGATCCAGCAGTGGGCAGTCAAGGGTACTGCACGAGTCAACTGCCTGCCCCTCTTCCGGGCCTATGTCCATGCCCGTGTGTCCCTGCACAGGGAGCAAACGGCATCCAGGAGGAGTCTAGAGGCCTTCCGTGAACGCTGGTCACCACGGGGAGTCGAGTGTTTGGAGATGAAGTTGACAATATTTTAATTTGATAACTGTTTGATTGTAACTTGCCAATGGTAGTCTTGATTTTATTATTATTCTGTATTTGTGTTTGTTTGATTGAAAGCTCTTTGTATTTAATAAAAGTGAAGGCTGCAGGTAGTTTTGTGACCACAGGGAAGACAAAGGAAGAGACACACAGTGCAGGCAGTACTGTCGCCATTGCCCTCAGTAATACATTTCAGAAACTGTTGGGGGAAGATGACCTTTCTGAAGGCAGCAGCAGTGGCCATGTCCGTGGCATCAAATCAATTCTGCATGAATACATCATCTTCACCACATAATGAATCAAATCAACTTCGCACCAGCAAAATAACTCAAAACTGCCTTGCTTCAACAACCAACACAAGAATGGACTGTGACAATGCATCTTCCCTAAGTGGGTGTACTGACCACTACACAATTGCTGGGAAGTCCAACCAAGAACATACTCCATGTTATGTGGCACTACAATCATGCTAAATGGGATGGAGTCCGAACAAATCTGGAGGCTGAAAACCTGGTATGCACGAGTTTACTGGTTTTGACTTGGCCTCTTTGGCCTGAAATGTTACTCTTCTCACAGATGTTCACTGACCTGCTGAGTGTTTCCTGCATTTCCTCTTTCTTTGAGTTTCTATCAGAAAGTCAACAGCTGCAAGTTCCTGGGTCAGGAATCGTCATATTTCTGAAGATCTGTCCTGAGCTTGGTACATTGATGTAATCACAAGGCAAGCTCATCAACAACTGTACTTCCTTGGAAGATTGAGGATATGTGTTATGTCAACAAATACTCCATTGCAGGTCCACAGACAGAGATTGCATTGACTGGTTGCATTGCGGCCTGGTTTCACAAATCAAACGCCCAGGAATGGAGATCACAGAGTGCTGTAGACACTGCCTGGATCATCACAGGTACTAACATCCCTAACGTCAAAAAGATATTTTGGAGGCACTGTCTCAAAAAGGGCAGGCGCTATCATCAAAGACCCACACTTCCCTGGCCATGTTCTTATTTCACACCTACCATCAGGAAAGTGGTACAGGAGCCTGAAAACCATGACCTCCAGGTCAAGACTAACAGCAACCATCGCACTATATATCACACACCTTGTCAACTTTAAACCAGTCCTGCAATGGACCCGAACTTTACTTCATTCGATGCCAGATCCACGCTCTCAACAAACGCTTCTTCGCCTATCTGGGCTCTACTAAAGATCTCAAGCTTGCACGTCTCCAGACCAGTCCCTCCATTGACACTCCTCGAATTGACCACTGCAGCTCCACTACTGGACCATGCCACCTGCCCTACCACCATGGGGCTAAGACACGCAATGCCATAGCTGCCAAGAGGAGCAGCACCCACATCCACCATCGCTACATTGACGACTGGATTGGTGCTACCATCCTGCACTCAAGATACACTTGGACCATCTCCTAAATCTCCCTACCTTTTCTTAATCTCACCGTCTCCATCACAGGAGATAGACTATCAACTGACAATGACTCCCACAGCTATCTAGACTACATGTCTTACCACCCTGCTTCCTGTAAAGACTCTATCCCCTTCTCCCAATTCCTCCGTCTATGCCGCATCTGCGCCCAAGGTGAGGTGTTCTATACCAGGACATCCGAGATGTCCCCGTTGATTAGGGACACCTCTCCTCGGTATCCGGCAGCTGCGCTCTTGCTCCCTTCCCCCCCCCAGTTGTGACAGGGACAGAGTCCCCCAGGTCGTCCAATGCAGCAGATAATCCTCCGACATTTTCGCCACCTCCAACGGGATCCCACCACTAGTCATATCATCCCAATTCCACCATTTTCCGCAGAGACCTCTGTTCCCTCTGTAACTCCCTGGTCAACCTGTCCCTTCCCAAACCTCCTCTTCTCCAGGTACTTTCCCCTGCAACACCCGAGCAGGAGGTGAATCTATACTTCCATCCTCTACTCCACCAAGGAACCCAACAACCTTTTCAGGTGAGGCAGAGGTTCACTTGCACCACCTCCAACCACATTTACTGTATCTGCTGTTCTAGGTGTACCTGTAATGTGCTCTCTGAAAGGAAGGGGGGCATTCATACATGAGCACATTCACATTTTCTGCAAGTCCATCCACGTGTGAACTCTTATTTATCAGCGAGACCGAGCGCAGGACTCCCGCTTTTGCATTATTATGGCTACCTAATATTATGGTTATAAATGTATACCATTTTTTAATTCATGTTTTATCAGTGTGTGTGAGTCAAGCCTGTTAAGCTGCTAGCTGTAAGAATTTAACCATTCTGTTACCGGTACATGCGACAATTAAACACTCATAACTCTCCAACAATTACTGTGGGGTGTCAGCAGAAATACAACCCACCACATTCTACAATGTCATGACTTAGCAGATACCTCATTCTTCTCTTCTTTTCAGTCAAGCTAGCGGATCCAGACTGGGACAACTATCTGCAGAGCCAAAAGAGATGGGGGAGATATTGAACAATTTATTTTCTTCGGTATTCACCAAGGAGAAGGATATTGAATTATGTGAGGTAAGGGAAACAAGTAGAGTAGCTATGGAAACTATGGGATTCAAAGAAGAGGAAGTACTGACACTTTTGAGAAATATAACAGTGGAGAAGTCTCCAGGTCCAGGCAGGATATTCCCTAGGACATTGAGGGAAGTTAGTGTAGAAATAGCAGGGCTATGACAGAAATATTTCAAATGTCATTAGAAACGGCAATAGTGCCGGAGGATTGGCGTACTGTGCATGTTGTTCCATTGTTTAAAAAGGGGTCTAAGAGTAAACCTAGGAATTATAGACCTGTTAGTTTGACGTCAGTGGTGGGCAAATTAATGAAAAGGATACTTAGAGATAATATATATAAGCATCTGGATAAACAGGGTCTCATTAGGAACAGTCAACATAGATTTGTGCCTGGAAGGTCATGTTTGACAAACCTTCTTGAATTTTTTGAAGAGGTTACTCGGGAAATTGATGAGGGTAAAGCCGTGGATGTTGTATATATGGACTTCAGTAAGGCCTTTGACAAGGTTCCTCACGGAAGGTTGGTTAAGAAGGTTCAATGGTTGGGTATTAATGGTGGAGCCCCCTCCTATACTGTCTCTACACCCACGACTGTAGTCTGGCCCACAACAACAACCGCATCGTCAAGTTTGCTGACGACACTACTGTAGTCGGACTCATCTCAAGGGGAGACGAGGCAGCCTACAGAGAGGAAGTCCTGAAGTTGACATCCTGGTGCTCAGAAAACAACCTGGCTCTGAACACCAAGAAAACAAAAGAGCTCATTGTAGACTTCAGGAGGCACAGCACTGACTTAGACCCCCTATATATCAACGGCGAGTGTGTGGAGAGGGTCTACACCTTCTGGTTTCTCTGCGTCCTCATCTCCGCTGACATCTCCTGGACAGACAACATCACAGCGGTCATCAAGAAGGCTCAGTAGCGGCTGCACTTCCTGAGGGTCCTCAGGAAGCACAACCTGGACTCCAACCTGCTGCTGACCTTCTACCGCTCGTCCATTGAGAGCCTGCTGACATACTGCATTACAGCATGGTACGGCAGCTGCACCATGGCAGACAGGGAGAGGCTTCAGAGGGTAGTTAGGGCAGCACAGAAGATCATTGGCTGCCCTCTCCCCTCCCTGATGGACATTTACACCTCCCGCTGCCTCAGCAGGGCGAAGAACATCATCAAGGACAGCTCCCATCCTGCATTTGGCCTGTTCGACCTGCTGCCCTCGGGGAGGCGCTATAGGTGCATCAGAACAAGGACAAACAGACTCAAGAACAGTTGCTTTCCAAAAGCCATAACCTCCCTGAACTCATACATGTACTGACTTCACAGCCAAACCCCCGGACTTCCATCTATCCACCTACTGTAATTTGTACTGTAACTGTAATTTTATTTTAAATATGTGCAATAACCCATACGGTATATAGGAATCCTATTTATTCAATCAATTCATCCGTCGTTTTATAGACATGTATATAGTGCCGCAGAACTGTGCTCCATATCCCCCCCCCCCCCACTTGTTTTGTTTTTTGATTAATTACATGTCTGCACTGAGTAGGAGCTGCTTTTAATCTCATTGTACATGTGTATAGTGACAATAAAATGGCATTCTATTCATTCTATTCTATGTGGCTTGACATGGTCGACGGATTAACCTTCTCCCTCTTCACTCCAAAATGAATCTAACCAACTAAACTACCACGCAAGCAGTTAAGCTGCATAAACATGCCCAAAGACACGTCATAAATCCCACCCACATTATAACGGGCAGTCTAAAATTTAAAGGAACATGCCATCCACAATGACATGCAAAACATGCCAAATGGCCACTACAATGTGTCCCTGATAGGACAATGAAATTCTTGCTTTACTTCAGCACACAGAACATAATAGGCATTTACTACAAAACACATGAATAAATAAACTGATAAAAGTGCAAATCAAAGATCCTATAGCGGAGCAAGATAGGCTACTCTTGCTAAATGCAATGGACTGACGTGTAGTATGCTTTGGAGGGGATCATGGGCATTTTTCAACGCCCATTTTAGCAACCTGAGCCTACCTAACCCGACCCGACTCGTACTGTAATCAATGTTACGGGGCAACAGTTTGTGTGGGTCAGATTCATAAATCTGTCAGTTCAAACTTCTTGTCAAGAATAAAATTTGATTCTGGTAATTGTCTTTTTTAATGTTTTTTAAATCATTTCTTTTTAAATGGCTCACAAGCAGTGTTTGAGTTGATTTTGTAGTAACCGGAACCGACCCGACTCGCAGGGTGATTGACGGGGGGACTTTTTGTGCGTGATTATAGGGTTAGATTCATAATTCTGTTAGTTCATAATTCTGTTGATTCTTGTTAAAGAATAAAATGTTTATAAACACACATACATGAAACTTATATAAATGTATATAACACACACAATTATATTTCTTCTAATCCAATAATGAACTTTATTTCAGACTAGACAAGGGACATTAAATAAGAAACATTGTAAATAAGAAACATTGTAAACCTCCCTGCAACTTCACACACACTAGGCCTTATCCCCCCCGGCACTCTCTCGCCTGCCCCCTTACTACAATGTCCCCCCTCCTATGCCCCTCTCCTCGCCGCCCCGGGCCCCGCACCTCTCTCCTCGCTGCCCCAGACCCCGCACTCCTTCTCCCCGCTGCCCCGGGCCCCGCACTCCTTCTCTCCACTGCCCCGGGCCCCACACTCCCTCTCCCCGCTGCCCCACACTCCCTCTCCCCGCTGCCCCGCACTCTCTCTCCCCGCTGCCCCGGGCCCCGCACTCTCTCTCCTCGCTGCCCCGGACCCCGCACACTCTCTCCCCGATGCCCCGGGCCCCGCACTATCTCTCCTCGCTGCACCGGACCCCGCACTCTCTCTCCACCGCTGCCCTGGGCCCCGCACTCTCTCTCCCCGCTGCCCCGGGCCCCGCACTCTCTTTCCTCGCTGCCCCGCACCCCGCACTCCTTCTCCCCGCTGCCCCGCACTCTCTCTCCTCGCTGCCCCGGGCCCCGCACTCCTTCTCCCCGCTGCCCCGCACTCTCTCTCCCCGCTGCCCCGGACCCCGCACTCTCTCTCCCCGCTGCCCCAGACCCCGCACTCTCTCTCCCCGCTGCCCCGGACCCCGCACTCTCTCTCCCCGCTGCCCCAGACCCCGCACTCTCTCTCCCCGCTGCCCCGGATCCCGCACTCTCTCTCCCTGCTGCCCCGGACCCCGCACTCTCTCTCCCCGCTGCCCCAGACCCCGCACTCTCTCTCCCCGCTGCCCCAGACCCTGCACTCTCTCTCCCCGCTGCCCCAGACCCCGCACTCTCTCTCCCCGCTGCCCCGGACCCCGCACTCCTTCTCCCCGCTGCCCCGCACTCTCTCTCCCTGCTGCCCCGCACTCTCTCTCCCTGCTGCCCCGGGCCCCGCACTCCTTCTCCCCGCTGCCCCGCACTCTCTCTCCCCGCTGCCCCGGGCCTCGCACTCTCTCTCCTCGCTGCCCCGGGCCCCGCACTCCCGCTCCCCACTGCCCCGGACCCCGCACTCTCTATCCCTGCTGTCCCGGACCGCGCACTCTCTCTCCTCGCTGTCCCGGACCGCGCACTCTCTCTCCTCGCTGCCCCGGGCCCCGCACTCTCTCTCCCCGCACTCTCTCTCCCCGCTGCCCCGGACCCCGCACTCTCTCTCCGCTGCCCCGGGCCCCGCACTCTTTCTCCCCGCTGCCCCGGACCCCGCACTCTCTCCGCTGCCCCGGGCCCCGCACTCCTTCTCCCTGGTGCCCCACACTCTCTCTCCTCACTGCCCCAGACCCCGCACTCTCTCTCCTCGCTGCCCCGGACCCCGCACTCTCTCTCCCCGCTGCCCCGGGCCCCGCACTCCTTCTCCCCGCTGCCCCGGGCCCCGCACTCTCTCTCCCCACTGCCCCGGGCCCCGCACTCTCTCTCCTCGCTGCCCCGGGCCCCGCACTCTCTCTCCCCACTGCCCCGGGCCCCGCACTCTCTCTCCCCACTGCCCCGGGCCCCGCACCCCTTCTCCTCGCTGTGGATCCAATCTTTGGCCAGAAGCAAGAAGGGTGGAGCAAAAAAGTGGAGCAAGATGGCGGAACAAGATGGCGGAGTCAGGTTGCTAAAATGTGTCCTATAATCACCCACGAATCCGCCCATGAGCGTACCTCACGTTTGCGTGAGAGTAACCCATCTTGCTCCGCTATAGGATCTTTGGTGCAAATAACAAATCATGGGTTATTAATGTTCAGAGTTTGGCTGAGCCAGGTTTAATAGCCTGATGGCTGTGGGGAAGTAGCTGTTCCTGAACCTGGTTGTTGCAGTCTTCAGTCTTCTGTACCTTCTACCTGAAGGTAGCAGGAAGATGAGTTTCTAATGAGGTGGATGGTAGCTCAGGACAGCTATCTAGTTGTTGATATTGTCTTTGTATTGTCTTTCTGCTGACTGGTTCTGATGGAACCAAAAGCTTTTTATTGTACCTCGGTACACATGACAATAGACTAAATTGAACTGATAGGATGGTTCAGTTGCCTGATAACTTCGGGGAAGAAACAGTCCCTGTTTGTGCGAGATATGTTTAATTCCTTTAACTTACAGTGTTGAGTTGCTGTGGTAGATTTGAACTCTAATCACCAAACCTTAAGAACAGCTCTCTATTATATCATCCTGCAACAATATAGTACTCTGTGAAGAGCTTTGTGGACTTTATATGGAATTAAAGTCTTTGGGACATTGGTTCCGTCAAATGTGGTGATCATCATCACTGGAGACTGCATCAACTTCCAACCTCTAGAATTCTATTCCTGTTTGGGAACTCCTGCAAATATTGAAGGACCTTTGAAAATTCTGTGAATGTCAACATATTCCTGGGCTCAACACTAAGTGCTGGAGGAACCTGATAGGTCAGGCAGCATCTGTGGAGGGAATTCACATGGGTCATTTCGAGTCGGGACCTTCTTCAGACTGATGGAATTTAGTTTCATTTAGTTTAGACTGGTTTAGTTTAGAGATACAGCGCGGAAACAGGCCCTTCAGCCCACTGAGTCCGCACCGACCACCGATCCCCACACATTTGCACTATTCTACACAAACTGGGGACAATTATACATTTATACCAAGCCACTTAACCTACAAACCAGTACATCTTTGGAATGCAGGGAAATAACGGAGATCTCGGAGAAAACCCACGCCGGTCAGAAATCCTGTAGTCACGATGGAACCTGGGTCTCTGCCGCTGTAAGGCAGCAACTCTACCGCTGTACCAGGTGCCGCTCCTGGTAGTGAGAATGGTGGAGAGAAACTGGGAAAATAGTTTTTTTCTAACTGGAGACACGAAGAACTGTAGATGCTGGAATCTTGAGCAAAACAAAAAAGTGCTGGAATGAACTGAGCAGGTCAGGCGGCATCTGTGGAGGGAATGGGCAGGGGATGTTTCGGTTTGGGACTCTTCTTTGGACTGATGGAATAAGGGAGGCAAAAACTGGTAAAGAGAGGTTGGAATGGGGGGCAGAGCCTATACCTCTTACATCGACTCCATCAAGGAACCCCGACAGCCCTTTCAGGTGAGGCAGAAGTTCACTTGCACTTCCTCCCACCTCATCTACTGTATCTGTTATTCTCGATGTAGACTTATATATATCAGCGAGACCAAGCACAGGCTTGGCGATTGTTTTGTTGAACACCTATCCCGCTGAGACAATCCCGCTGAGACAATAGACAATAGGTGCAGGAGAAGATCCTTCGGTCCTTCGAGCCAGCACTGCCATTCAATGTGATCAAGGCTGATCATCCCCAATCAATACCCCATTCCTGCCTTCTCCCCATATCACCTGACTCTGCTATCTTTAAGAGCCCTATCTAGCTCTCTCTTGAAAGTATCCAGATAACCGTCTCCATCATCCTATGAGGCAGAGAATTCCGCAGACTCACAACTCTCTGTGTGAAGAAGTGTTTCCTCATCCGCATTCTAAATGGCTCGCCCTTTATTCTTAAACTGTGGGCCCTGGTTCTGGACTCCCCCAACATCGGGAACATGTTTCCTGCCTCTAGCGTGTCCAAACCTTTAATAATCTTATATGTTTCAATAAGATCCCCACTCATCCTTCTAAACTACAGAGTGTACAAGCCCAGCCGCTCCATTCTCTTAGCATATGACAATCCCTCCATCCCGGGAATTAACCTTGTAAATCTATGCTACACTCCCTCAATAGCAAGAATGCCTTCCTCAAATTAGGGGACCAAAATTGTACACAGTATTCCAGGTGTGGTTACACTAGGGCTCTGTACAACTGCAGAAGGACCTCTTTCTTTTGCTTTCTTCACTGCCTGCTGTACCTGCATGCTTACTTTCATTGACGAACAAGGACCCTCAGATGTCGTTGTACTTCCCCTTTTCACAACTTGACACCATTTAGATAATAATCTGCCTTCCTACAATACAACAATACAATACAATACCATTTATTGTCATTCCTGTTTTGCTACCAAAGTAGATAACCTCACATTTAACCACATTAAAATGCATCTGCCATGCATATGCCCACTCGCCAACCCTGTATTCTCATAGTATCCTCACTGTTCAGACTTCCACCCAGCATTGTGTCATCTGCACATTTTCTAATGTTACTTTGAATCCCTTCACCTAAATCATTGATGTATATTGTAAATAGCTGCGGTCCCAGCACCGAGCCTTGCGGTACCCCACTAGTCACTGCCTGCCATTCTGACAGAGATCTGTTAATCCCTACTCTTTGTTTCCTGTCTGCAAACCAATTTTTTTTCTCTTTCTCTCTCCCTCTCCCTCTCCCTCTCCCTCTCCCTCTCCCTCTCCCTCTCCCTCTCCCTCTCCCTCTCCCTCTCCCTCTCCCTCTCCCTCTCCCCATCTCTCTGTCTCTCCACACACACGCGCGCACACAAACACACACACACACACACACACACATATATACATTTGCATATGTACACAAACATAAAATTAGCCAACAAACAATAATAGTGCAAAAAACCCCAAACCGCTGCTCTGAAGTCGATGTAGTTCAGATCTTATTTGGAGGTGATATTGTTTAATAGCCTGATGGCTGCAGAGGAGCAGAAAATGTTGGAGCTACTCACTTTCATTTGTGGCGAGAGGAACATAGTTTACATCTCAGGTCAACAACTTTTCATGAGAACTGGGAAAAAGTGAGAAATATAAGCTTGTTTTATAGCTTCTAGTTCTGATGAAATGTAATTGAAAACAAAAATAAGTCTCTTGGTTAGAAACCCTGGTTGGAAACAAATAAATTGCAGAATAATTAAATGCTGTTCAGTTCTATCTCTACAATTAAAGCCCTGTCCCACGGTACGAGTTCATTCCATGAGTTCTCCCGAGTTTGCCCTGATTCGAACTCGGAGATTTACGATACTGGCCAATCGTCGGTACTCGGGACTCTCGTGGACATTTTTTATCATGTTGAAAAATCTTCACGAGTCTTCCCGTGCATTACCTGCCGTTAGCGAGTCTTCCCGAGTACCTGCTATTAGCGCTAAGAGACGTCCCCGAGCTCTGACGTACCGCTACGTTCATTCTCCGTGCTTACCATGAGTTTGATTTTTTTTTAATTCGGGAGAGCTCTTGGAATGAACTCGCACCGTGGGACAGGGCTATTAGGTTTCTATATGTGTGGAAGGTAGGAATTGAAAGAAATCGATGTTAGGATTAATGACAGTGCTTGGAGCTTATGGCGATAGAAGCAGGACATCTCTGAAGTTTGGTGATCTACTTCCAGTGGACTAAAGGAATTTGATGTGATAAATTATTTGGATGCAGGAACAAACTGAAACACCTCCAATAATTTATATTCTATCCTATGGGGAGGAGGCAGGAAGGGGATACTGATTGTGGATGATCAACTATGATCAGAGTGAATGGCGGTGCAGGCTCAAAGGGACAAATGACTGGCTCCTGCACCATTCAGGTAATTGTCACATGACATTGTCTATTGTCTATATAATGGAATTCAGAAAATGAAACAATGCATTGTTGCCAAGAGATGGCTGTAATGTTCCGTTGCTGTGGTAGCGTTAGGTCAGTTCAACAACCTGATGGGACAGTTTTTTTGAACTGGGAGTGTGGGACATTTACACTTCTGCGTCTACTGTGGTAACAGTGAGAAGAGAGCACGGCTTATCACATTTAATCTATCAGTTGAACAAACTTCACCCGAACAACTTGGTATTCTTAACATCTTTACATTCTGAGACCTTTCCTGTAAAAGATCTTTCAGGGAAAGTGTTACGACTATCCGCAGAAACTGCGTGTCTTTTGTAATCAATTCCCCTTGCAGTAGACAATAGCCTTCTTTGTGTCATCGGAAGGCTAAATTCAATCTGGAAATTGTCCTCTTGGGGAAAGATCATCAAATTTGTTTAATTTATTGTGACATTTGGATTGATACAGGTATTGTAATTTTATTTTCCACTTACCTTGTGTAGTGCTGATTTACATATGATGTTCACTCCTGTATATCTGTATGAGTGTGGGAAGCCAAATGTTTCAGGCCATTTTATAGTGGAGACTTGTGTGCACAAAATTACATATGTTTTCCAAGTGATTTCCGTCACATAAGCAAAGAAACTAAGGAATTTCACAAGCTCTTGGTTAGAAGCGATTTTAATATAGTTTAGAGATACAACATGAATCAGACGCTTCGTACCAGTGATTCTATGGTGACCATCGATCACCGTTTTTAGCTTAGTTGTTCATTGTCATTTGAAAAGCTTGAAATTCCATGCTGCAGGTAAAGGAAAGCCTATACATGATTGCAATCAAACCATCCACAGTGTACAGGTGCAGGGTAAATAAAGATTTTAGAGTGGAATGATTGTAATCGATGTCAGCAGACCTCTTACAGTCTGCACGCAGATGCAGAACAGCACGCAAAGGATCGCCTTGCTCAGGCGCCAGTTGGTCTCAACATTCATACTGGTTCAAGAGTGTTTTATAGTCAAGCATGTTTTATTGTCTTATGTCCCAAAACAGGCTATTTTGGCGAGACAGAGACGGTAAGTTGGCTTGAGTTGATTTAATTTAACGAAACAACGAGCCAACGAGAGTGGAACCAAATTTAAAATGTGGCTTCCACAAGTGTGGGCGCTGGACTGACAGTTACTGATAGTTACAGCAAAAACACTGCCAATAGAACACCCACCCGCACTAAGTGACTCCTCCCTCCCGTCAATCACGCGGGTTCTATTACCCAGAGCTACACTATGTTATTCCCCTTTTTCAAACACTCCCTACACATCAGTGGCAATTTATGGAGGCCATTTACGGAACCTAAAAAGCTGCATGTGTTTGGGATGTGGGAGGAAACTGGAACACCCGGAGGAAACCCACACAGTCACTTAAACACCACTGTACCCAATGTCCGTATTGAACCAAGGTCTCTGGTGCTGTGAGTTAGTAGCTCTACTGGCTGCGCCATTGTGCTGCTCATTTTATGAGTGCAAATTCCATTGTTTTCTTTGTTTTGAGTTTTAGTTACTTTGAGAATAGAGCAGGCTTTGCTTTTGAGTCAGTTTATAGACACGTAATCTGCGAGAATTGGCAATCCAACGATAAGGAAGTGCTACACTGGTCCCATGTGCCAATTCTGGATGAACTAGAGGCCTAATCTGTCATCTTACGTTCAATGGTACTATTTGATGAATACCAGGGATTTTTGTGCCTAATACTTAAACAGAAACCAACTTCACCAGAATATTTTATCTGGTTATTGGGGGAGCTTTGCCATGTCCAAATCAGCTGAGGTTTTTTCCTGTATCCTAGCAGTGACAATAATTCAAAATGATTGGAATGCTGAAAAATGGAAAGTGCTCATGGAAAAAGCAATTTGTTTGTGTCCTTGCACATGGAAATGGAAATGGGATGAAATACAGATGTCCAATATCGGCAAAGGAAAACTTTGGCCATACTTGCAGAATTATATAACAGCTGATAGGAGGTGCTGTAAGGCTGAAGTTTGCAATTGGCTATCAAGCTGTGTTCTATCTTTGTGCAGTGCAGGATGGCAAACTTTCTTCACAAGTAGAGCCAGTTTTAGCAACAGTCGTTGTAAATAGGCTGATCGACTGTGCCACAGTTGTGGAATATGATGTTAAACTAATTACATTGAGATGCAACTTTAATCTGTGTCTTAACTTTTAATTTGCTGTTTTTGCACCATTTTGTGAGCTGATGTAATCTATGAAATTAAGGTAATTTGGGACGTTTGTGTATGATTTGATACAGGTAGTTCTGCTGTAATGGTTATTTTATTCGTGTGAATTGAATGTAATGTGGATTTTGTGAACATTATTTATATTAAGTGGACCTAATTGATAACATGATTTGATTGATCTACTTTGCGTTTGAATACCTCATGTGATCTAACCTCGACAATCATCCAGGATAGAAAAATCCAGAGATTCATCATCCACTGAGAGAGGAAACCTCTGCACACCGGTGTTTTAAATGGCAGCTCCTTTGTCTTGTGACCCATACATGTTACACCATTCAGTTGCCACAGTTCTATTTCCATTGTTGCATCTAGCGTGCTCAGGATATTTCCTATTTTAACCATTTTGTTTTGTAATATGCTAGCTTTCCATTGGGTAGAGAAATATTACCCTAAAACTATGTGTTGATATTATGTGTTCATTGAAAGCTACGTTCATCAAAGTGAAACCATGTACATGTTCAATGACCAAAAGTCAAGTGAAATTTAACGCTGCTTCCAAAAGAATTGAGGTCCCAAGTTCCACGTGTCCACTGTCACAGAAATATTTTGTGTATTGCATTGCATTGTCCATTATTGCAACTCCCCATTATTGAGCATTATTGGGGCATCTTTGAGCCCTTAATCCTGCTCTGCTTATTGATTGTAAGGAATTTAGATGTATGATCATTTAACACATTGGAACTACCTTAATTTTAGAGCCCAGCTGCCATCATACTTGTTACCTTCTCCCCCATAACGTCTGACACCCGCACTAATCAAGAATCTATCAATCTCCGCCATAAAATATCATATAGAGCAGCGGATGCAGTAGATGAGGTTGGAGGAAATGCAGGTGAACCTTGTCGCACCTGGAAGGACTGCTTGGGTCCTTGAATGGAGTCGAGGGGGGAGATAAAGGGACAGGTGTTGCATTTATTGCAGTTGCACCGGAAAGTGCCCGGGAGGGGGTGGTACGGGAGGGAAGGGAAGAATTGACAAGGGAGTTGCGGAGGGAGCGGTATTTGCGGAAGGCAGGCATGGGGGGGGGGGGGTGGGAAGATGTGGTGAGTGGTGGGGTCACGTTGGAGGTGGCGGAAATGGCGGATGATTATTTGTTGTATTTGCCGGCTGGTGGGGTGAAAGGTGAGGACTAGGGGGACTCTGCCCTTGTTGCGGGTGCGGGGATGGGGAGAGAGAGCAGTGTTGCGGGGTATGTATGAGACCCTGGTGCAAGCCTCATCTATGGTGGAGGAGGGGAATCCCTGTTCCCTGAAGAACGAGGACATTTCAGATGCCCTGGTGTGGAACGTCTCAACCTGGGAGCAGATGCGGCATTTGCGGAGGAATTGGGAGTAGGGGATGGAGTCTTTACAGGGGGAAGGGCGGGAAGACATGTACTCCAGATAGCCATGTGAGTCAGTTGATTTGTAGAGTATGTCGGTCAGAAGTCTGTCCCCTGCGATGGAGATGGTGAAGTCAAGGAATGGTATGGAAGTGTCGGAAATGGTCCAGGTGTATTGGAGTGCCGGGTGGAAGTTGGTGGTGAAGTGGATGAAGTCAGTCAGTTGTGTGTGGGTGCAGGAGGTGGCCCCAAAGCAGTCGTCGGTGTAACGGAGGTAGAGGTCGGGGATGGGACCCTGGTATGTATTGAACAAGGATTGTTCGACGTACCCGACAAAGAGGCAGGCGTAGCTGGGGCCCATGCGTGTGCCCATAGCTACGCCTTGTGTTTGGAGGAAATGGGAGGAGTCAAAAGTAAAGTTGTTGAGGGTGAGGACCAACTCCGCTAGGCGGAGGACAGTGTCAGTGGCTGGGTATAGGTTGCTCCTCTGGTCGAGGAAGATCCGGAGGGCTTTGAGGCCATCCTGGTGGGGGATGGAGGTGTAGAGTGACTGGACATCCATGGTGAAGATGAGGGGGTGAGGGCCTAGAGAGTGGAATGAGCGGAGGCAGCGGAGAGTGTCTGAGGTGTCTAGGACATAGGTGGGAAGGGATTTGACCAAGGGGGATAGTATGGAGTCAAGGTACGTGGAGATGAGTTCGGTGGGGCACGAACAAGCAGAGACAATGGGTCTGCCAGGAGAGCCGGGTTTGTTGATTTTAAGGAGAAGGTAAAAATGTGCCGAGCGGGGCTGGGGAACGATGAGGTTGGAGGCTCGGTCGGGCAGGGCATGGGAATTGATGAAGTTGGTGATGGTGCTGGATATGGTGGCCTGGTGCTTGTCAGTGGGGTCATGGTCCAAGGGTAAGTAGGAAGAGGTGTCCGAGAGTTGGCGCGTGGCCTCGGCTTTGTAGAGATCGACGCGCCAGACTACCACAGCACCTCCCTTGTCGGCGGGTTTGATAACCCAATCTGGGTTGTTGCGGAGTGAGTCGATGGCAGTGCGTTCATGGGGGGAGAGATTGGAGTGAGACAGGGTAGTGCAGAAGTTAAGGCGGTTGACGCCGCGGCGGCAGTTCTGGATAAAGAGTTCCAGAGCCGGGGGGCCACAAGTAGGGTTCCACGAGGAGGAGGTGTGTTGGAGACGGGGAAAAAGGGTCATCATTGGGGGGCGAGGTCTCCTTCCGATGGAAGTGCGCTGTGAGGCGGAGGTGATGGTAGAACCGCTCCAAGTCGTGGTGGGCGCGGAACTCATTGTGGTGGGGACGGAGGGGGACAAAGGTAAGACCTCTGCTGAGGACAGACCGTTCGGTGTGGGAGAAGGGGAGGTCGGGCGGGATGGTGAACACCCGGCAGGGATGGGGGTTGTGGCCAGAGGAAGGCAGGTGGGTGGACTGGGGACGGGGCGATGTGTAGGGGTGGGAGAGTTGGGTGTTGGGGGGTGGGAGGTGGGTGGTCAGGGGATGGGGCGTTGGTGGGTGGTGGGTGTGGGGGGGGGG
>JAWMAR010004783.1:0-39825 GCA_036785375.1 Leucoraja ocellata
TGACAGGGAGCAGGCAGAGCACAAGGACACGGACCGAGATGAGGCATTGAATCTTTTTTTATTACTCCATTCTCTTACACACACACACCTACATATACATACCTTCACACATACCTACACTCACACACACATACACATACACACACACACACACACACACACACACACACACAGATACAAACTCTTTTCCCCTCCACTGCCATAGCAAGAGTGACCGATAACTTTCAGTTCAAGTGAGCATTTGCCAAGATAGCATAACCATGAGACTATAAAATGCTGTAGCAGGGAACTGCTGCACAGCTGCTGGCACTCTTTATGAATGTGAATGGGACTACACTATTACACTGCCACGTCACAATTCCTTAAACAGAGACAGGGTGCTGGGGGTAGCAAAAGAGTCGGTGACTAGAATTGATCGTCACATAGTCTGGGGATTGGCCCACTAGTTGTTCAGGGTCAGTGGAGTTGTGGAGCTGGGTGTGGGAAGCAGCAACTCGTTCCCCAAAATCCCAGTTAACAACAACAAGCATTGGGCAGGTTGAGATCTGGTGAAGCCGGCTTCCAAGGCAGGGCAATATCTCCTGGACTATGTCTAGCAGCTTCCAGACCATGTCTAGTAGTGCCACAGGCGGAAGCCGTTTCCACACAGATTCGCCACTGACTGTGGTTCCCCACAGCAAGCTTCAGCATAGATTGGCCTGAGCTTCCTCACTGGAGAATGGGGTGTGCGTCTGTATATCGACGCGGGTGATAACGACACAGCAGCGTGTGCTCCTAGTGGGAGAATGAGATGTGCCTTTGGTTCCCCTGTCTGGTGACGAGACGGGTTAGTCTGTGGTCTCCCATGGTGAAGGACATGTTCGCCGGCCATTCCCTTGCGGGTAATGGAACAAGTCAGCCTGTGGTTCCTCTCTGGGTGGTGGGTCTGCGGTCTCGTCACTGGGTGATAGGATGTGGGTGGGTAGTGATCTGCCATTGTCGTGGGCGCTACTGCTGCTGTGTATTAGAATGAAAGAGTATCCTGTGATACTTTTACCATAGAGTAAAAAGTTACCCCTGAGGTAGTTATGGTATTAGCTAATAGTATGTTTATTCAACGATTAATCTCTCTCTTGAGCAAAACAAAACACAAAATGGCGGAAGAACCCAGCAGGTCAGGTTGTGAATAGTTGGGGGTGACGTTTGAGGTTAGGTCCCTTCTGGAGATGATATTTGGCTTAATCTCGCTCACTGGCATTGTGCCTGGGGTAACAATGATTGGGTAAGTGGGGAACTGAAGCTGGGAAACAAAATCTCTGTTTAAAGAAATGTGACGGGGCCACACAGACCAAGACCACACTGGTGACGCATCAACACTTACACTCTGATTCTCTGACATCCTTTCACCCCAACTGAAACACTGTTTATGATGCATTGTTCCAGACACTTTGCCGTTCCTTCCTTCCCCTGACGGGCTCACATGAACTCCCATGTGTTGCGTATTCTGGTGCTTCAGGGTGCCCTAGCCCTTTGTGTAGCTCACACCTACTGCGGGTTTCCGTCCGATACTCGTGTCATTCCCATTCCCATATTTGACGAACCTATACCACAACGACAGCTCCCTCTAGGCGATTCCTGCCCCTCACAGTGTGTCCTTTCAGGCCCAAGGCTTTAATGCTGGAGCAGCTATAGAATTAAAGTGCAGCTAGGCCTGTCCTTTAAAGCAGTCACAGCAAGAGCAGGCCTCCATCTTGTGGGTTGGCGATCTGTTACTGTCCTGGCATGGGGACCCTTGGATGGTCTAACTTCTGCTGGCTGAATCCATGTGTGTTTATCACTGGGTCATGAAAAGCTGGCCCTGTTGCCGTTTTGGGGCTCATTGATATACTTGTCGAGCTAAGACGGGCTGGTGTCATATTGATATCCAGAACTATCAGTTCCGAACACTGGACATAACCCTGCAAAATGCTCTACCCCAAGACTACTATTACCCAAAATTATACAACGATAAAGTCGCACACTTCCTACCCTCGCTAGACTTAAGCACAGCTCTGAACCTCAGTGTTAGATAGGAACAAGCCAATGTGACCAGTGTCATACAGTAACAGACCTGTTCCCACCATCACCTTGCACCAATGTTAAACGATGTATAAGTAACACAGATACTATTGTCAGTGGGCAGACCTTTATCCATCTATACTGTATCCAATGTGACATCAGGTACCCCCATGTAGGGCTGTAAAGCCATTACTGTATCTCAGTGTAAGGCAGTGGTAAGCTTCTACCCATTAACAATCTGCCCAAGGAATGAGTCCAGAGCTAGCCATCACAATATGCCCCACATTAAATCTCCTGTCTATCCTGGGTTCAGGCTCAGTCAGAAATTACTTGCTGCTCCGCATTAAATCCAACACTGAAAGAGACTTGTTAGGTGAGGAAACCCTGTAGTATATATAGCCTTGGTGAAACATTTCACCTATGAAGTCTGTCGACTCTGTTCTCTTACCTCAAAACCTGGTGAATGACGTTGATGCTGTTGGCTGCCTCCTTGAAACAAACGGAGTTACCACCTACAGTCTCGCTGCTGCTGGCTGCTAGCATGACCTGGTCTGGCTTGAACCAGCCCGTGGGTTAATTAACGTTTTACTGAAGTGTCCTCGTCTGTGTTCCTGCCTCCACACCAGGAAGTTTGTTCCGTTCAGAGGCAGGCGGGGCGTGGAGGGTTCAGCACCTGAATGATCTTGGGAGCAATTGGCAACTTCTCTGTGTGGAGGTGTCAGAGCGGGACATTGGCTAATGGCAGTCCATTGCAGCTGATAAAGCTATGTGTTTAACCCATGAACCGCGCTGGAAGTGCTTCATAGCAGAGTCTAAAGAGTGCTTTAATCTGTGTAAGAAAAAACTGCGGATGCTGGTAAAATCGAAGGTAGACACAAAATGCCGGAGTAACTCAGCGGTGAGGCAACATCTATGGAGAGAAAGAATTTGGCGACGTTTCGTCACCCATTCCTTCTCTCCATAGATGCTGCCTCACACGCTGAGTTACTCCAGCATTTTGTATCTACCTTCGCTTTAATCTGTATCTGGTTCCACTGAGTGTTTAACGGGACAGTGTAGTAAATATGTCCACCTTGTATCCCAAGAATGATGAGGCAGTTTTTAGGGGCTTTTGCCTGTGCCTAGCTATGTTATATCTGCTCTGGGAGTATTGAATACAGTGTCGGAGGTGAACCAGCTATGGCTAACCAAGGAGCTTAAAATCGAGTGTTAAAGGAATACGATGGTTTAAGGATTAAGATATTTACCCCTTTTAAACCCCCCTTTAACTACATTGGATAGGAGGTACAGTAGATGTGGATTTTCAAACGATGGCCTACAAAGTGCTTAACAGAACACGAATGATAAAACATGGCTAGTGAAAGCTGCTGCATAAAGGACTGGGGATCTGTCTATGTGAAACAGAAATTGGTGGTAGTCAGGAAAATCATTTCAATATTGGCCTTTAAAATCGAGGTGGTAAGTGTACTGTACTTGAATTCTGGAAGGCATTTAATAGGGCAGATGGCCACGCTCTTTCTCCCAGGGAAGCACAGTTATAGGACATAGGTTTATGGTGAGGGCAGAGAGATTTAAAAGACGTGGAACTAGCTGCCTAAGGGAGTGGTAGAGGTGGCTACGATTAGAGGGATGTGGGCTTATCGCAGGCAAATGGAGACTGGCTTCTTTCGGCGACTTGGTCGGCATGGACGTGTTGGGCTGAAGGGCCTGTTTCCGTGCTGTAAAACTGTCTAAATGGTAGGATAATGAGACCAGGACAGAACAAGAACAGTGTTCTCTAAAAGAACGTGCTCGGAGGAGCTAGTGGGATTCGGAAAATTACGTAGTTAAAAAAAATACACACAGAATTTCTTAGCTGAGACGTATACGAGAAAGGTGGTTATGTATAAAACTCAAGCCACAACTAGATGGAGTTTCATCACCATGATACAGGAAGGTTGTAAAAGTGCAAAATGGACCTTTGGAAAATTCAAATGGATGTTGTCAGGGCTGGAGAACTTTACTCATGAGGAGAGTCATGTTGCACAGAGGTGGTTTTATTTGGAAACTGACAGGAGATTTAACATCTGAAAGTATGTTTAAAATGTTATAAAGGGCTGGACCTATTTCCTGAAAGAGATTCTTGGTTTTAGGGTGATAGAGTTGAAGGATTGGAGGAGTTAAACTCACTCTTTCAGTGGATGGACAGTGGGGTCTGCAACTCACTGCCTGAAAAGGTGGTGCGGGCAGAAACCCTCGTCACATTTAACAAGAACCTGGGTCAATACTTGAGGTGCTGCATCCTATTGCGAGAGTGGGATTAGGCTGGGCAGCTCTTACTGCCCTGGCATGGACACAAAGAGCCAAAGCTGGCTCCAGGGGTTGTGGAGGAGAGTCCAGGGTGCGGTGTGATCATTGGGTAAGGGGCGCAACTTTGTTCTGTTGCGCTGTGTGTCTCAGTGTGAACTGCGTGTTTCCTAACCATCCCCTTTTTGTCCCTTTCATTGCCTCTTGCCTCCATGTGTCCTCCCTCACAGGGGAGGAGGATGTAGGCTGGGGACACCTCACCGATTGTTCCAGACCGTCTCCTCCCGCCTGCTGTTAGTGGCACAGTGCAGGCCGCACGATGTAATGACAGACTGCCGCCCGTGGAGCCTGGATCGCGACGGCAGCTCGACTGACACTGCAGCTTGCTCGCTTTAACGTGACCCTATTTGTCCTTGCAGGCTGAAGAGAAGATGGAAGAGCAGGGAGAAGATGCACCCCCCACCCCCACCCAGTGGAGCCACCTGGATCTGAAGTCAATGAAAGTAAGAGCTGCTATTTGTATCTTGGCAGACCTGCCTCATGGTCACTGCTCGCCTAAGTGCGCATCTATAATAGGCACCTTTCCGCTTAGTGTCCAGTTAGAATTCAGAATGGAGTTGCAAAAGATCTGAAGCAACTCGGCAGGTCAGGCAGCATCTTTGGATGAAACAGTTGACCTTTCGTGTCAGGGCCCTTCCTCTGGACAGACCCCCAGGCTCCACGCACGCACTCTCGGTTGGAACCATAGCCCACTCTGACTGATTGATGTCTGGCCATCATTATAGAGACTGTCTGAGGAATGAGGAAGGAGCAGAGGGTTGGGGTTTAATCAGACGGCTGAAGCTCTGAACTGCACAGAATGCCAACTGTAAGACTCAGTGATTCTCGGCTAATCGGTGGAAACACCAGCAAGTCCAAAATGGATGAGTATCCCTGTTAAAACCAGGCCTGGATAAAATCGAAGGTAGACACCAAATGCTGGAGTAACTCAGCGGGTCAGACACAAGAGTTTAGTTGGGGGCGCCGTCTCCACGCGTATGCGCAGTGAGCCCGGTATCCGTGCGTGAGCATTTGGGGAAAACCATCAAATTCTAGGTCATTTAGAATTCTAATTCAGGGGAAAAACATTGTTGAGGTGTGGAAGCACTGGTGGAGTATGAGATTTACCTTGCTGTATAAGGCAGTTAGCCGGGTAAAATCGTTTTTTCCTGGTCAATACAATACAATACAATTTATTTGTTATCATTTGAACCTCTTGAGGTTCAAATTAAATGTTGTTTCTGCAGTCATTCACACAAGAAAAAGAACCAAGACACAACACAATTTACACAAACATCCATCACAGTGAATCTCCTCACTGTGATGCAAGGCAAAGTCTTATCTCTCCCCTACACTCCTCCCGATGTCAGTTAAAGTCAAAGCCCCCGGCGGGCGATGGTAAATAAGTCCCACGGCCGTTAAAGCCCCGCCGGGCAATGTAAGGCCCCGCTCCAGGTACTTTTCAACTCCGCAACTCGGGCGGGAGAAGTCGCCGTTGCGGAAGCCCCGAAAAGCGGTCTCCCAGCAGGGACCCCCGGGCTCCCGGTGTCACTGTCCACCAGACTTGCAGTTGGAGCCTCCGAATCTCCGGGGTCGGGCCGCAGCAGTGCGCCACCACAGCTCCTCCCGCTCCGAACTCGGCCAGCTCCGCGATGGTGGGCGAGTCCGCAGGCTCCGTGACTGGAGCCCCAGGTCGTTCCTGCTGGAGGCCGCTCCACGGCGCTAGGCCCCAACGACAACGGAGACCCGACAGAGAAAAGGTCGGGTTCTCCGTACAAGGAAAAGATTTAAAAGTTTCCCCCACCACCCACCCCCCGCCCCCACACACATACTCAGTTTAAAAAAAAAACCCACTCTCCCTAACTACATTTAAATGCAACAAAAAATAAAAATAAATAAAATAGTCAATACAGAATCAAGCATATTAAGGCCGTGGTGTGACGGGTTCCACTATCTTTCCAGGTGGAAGATTTCCGCAGGGAGTTGAAAGCAAGGAACATGAACTGGAAAGGCACAAAGGCCCAGCTTGTGAGTCGGCTGGAGAAGGAGCTGGAGGAGGAGACAGCGAAAGAAGAGATGGAGAAAGATGAATCTCCAGTCAAGGAGGCAGAGTCGGTCGTGACTCCAGAGCCGAGCCCTGATGAGGAGCAGAAGCAGGTGAGACAACTTGGGCCAATAAGCCCGATCATAGGCTGCAAATGGCACAAAACACGCGATGTGCTGAGGGAGCTGCAGCTGGCATGCAGGCGCGATGGGAAAGGGCAAGGCATGGAATTCAACTCAAACCTGTGTGGATTATGGGAGGCTGAGTTGAGGCACTGTCTTCCAGGGGGTAAGAGTTGAAACTGGGGATGTTTGGGTTTGTTTGAAGTTGGGTCAGATCAACCTGAGGGATTAAGATGGGATCCTGGCTTTATAGGTGGAGACATGGAATAGAAAAGCAGGATGTTATGGTGAAGCTTTAAAAATTCCTGTTTGGACTCGGTATCTAATGCAGAGAAGGCCTTGGGGGAGAGGGGGAGGGTTTCAGAGACGATGGCAAAATAGTCCAGAGATGAAACTATTTTGCTCCGCCATTCAGTAACATGGTGGCTGCTCAGATGGATAGCTTGGCTGCACATTCCTGCCTCTCCTCAGTAACCTGAATCACCCCTGTAATCACTGGGTGTTAAACTGTTGTCTGTTGTGCTGTGCAGGATGCCGAGGAGAAGCAGCCTGAAGAAGCCCCTGCTGCACCCAAGGTGGAGCCTCGATGCCCCCTGCCAGCCGAGCCTGCGGTGATTGTGACCCCCAACGTCGCCGCCATGGGGGGCAACTTTGGATGTGCCGTGCTGTCGCTGAGTAACCTGAGGAGCTACCGCATTGATTCCAAGGGCCATTCCTTTGAGGTACTTGTTGACAGATTTTCATCTTGCCTGCAACGTAACAGGTTTACAAATGGTATTTCCATGCCTTATGATGCTGTTAGTGCCTATACTGATCAGGTACTTAGAGATGCAGCGTTGAAACAGGCCCACCCAGTACACGCCAACTATCGTCTTCTGTGTTATCCCTTTGCCTCAACCGATCCTTACACACTAGAGCTATTGTACAATGGCTAATAATACACCAGGACACATTAACACACTAGTAAAGCACGACCTTGCACACTAAAGCTATTGTACAATAGGTCATAATACACACTAACACACTAGTAAAGCATGTCCTTACACACTAGTAAAACATGTCCTTACACACTAAAGCTATTGTACAATAGGTCATAATACACTAACACACTAGTAAAGCATGTCCTTACTAGTAAAACATATCCTTGCACACTAAAGCTATTGTACAATAGGTCATAATACACCAACACTAGTAGAACCAGTCCTTGCACACTTGTGTATTATTCCATTTTTTCAAACTGTCCTTACACACTAGATAGGTAATAATGTACTAGTAGCCACAGATACACACTAACATACTAGTAGAACCAGCCTTTGCGCACTAGTACATTAGGCAATTGTGCGGTGGCCAGTTAAGTTACAAAGCCGCATGTATGTGGGATGTGGGAGAGACCCGGTGGCGGTGGGTGATGTGAGTTAGTTTGGTGACAGGGTTCTGGTTTTCCCTCAGGTCCTGTGGCTGGCGGAGATATTCAGTGAGATGTTGCAGAGGGACTTTGGTTACGCCATCTACAGCGCCCTGCTGGCCTACCCAGAGAAGAAACCAGAGGAGGTCCCGGAGAAGCCAAAGGCAGCCACTGGCGGTCAGGAGCAGGAACAAAAGGATCAGGACATGGAGCAAGACGAGAAGCCGAAAGAAGCGAAGGGCGAGGGGGAGGAGATGGAGAACGCAGAGTTGAAGGACACAGAGGAGGCGAAGGAGTCGAGCGATGCCCTGGCTAAAACCACAGCCATGGAAGAGGATGACAACTGGGAATGGGAGCTGACAAAGGTATGGCCCGTGTGGAAGGGGAACCAGAAAGGGGGTTGGGAGGAACAATGATGATGGACACACAATGCTGGAGTGACTCTGGGTCAGGCAGCATCTCTGGAGAAAGGGAATAGGTGATGTTTTGGGTCGAGACCCTTCGTCAGAAAGGGTGATGGGGCCCACCCTAACCACCGGCCGCTGTCACTGTGCCAGGTGAATCTTAACGTCCAGGGCTTGGCCCACAGCCACCCTTGCATGGGCAAGTGTTTGGGCAGTTTTTAAATGCTGTGTGTGACTGCAACCAGCGCTCTCTGGCGATGTGTTCCGGGTACTCGCCACTCTCTGGGTGCTCGCCACTCCCGCACTCTGTGTCTAGTTTGCTCTTCCAGGAATGCTGCCGTCACTCTGAGCTGGGTATAATATTGACACAGTGAAGTTGGGCGGTGTGGTATTCTGTGCGTGTGTCTGTGTGTGATACTGAAACATGTCTTCTTGTCACTGCTCACAGCCAGAAGAGGGAGAAAATAAAGAGAAGGAAACCAAAGGAAAGGAAGCGGATGATGACAGCCTTCTCCAGATGGACGATGTTCTGTTCCTGGAAGACAACGAGGAGGATTTTGGTGAGGAATTATGTCCCCAGCCATCGCACAGCACACCGCAGTTACTGTTGGACAATATCCCAGACCAGACAGCTACAGAGCAGTGTGTACTCTATATTTGGCTGCTCGTCCCCAAACCTATTTGTCCTTACAGTGGCATAACATTGGAGATGTGAGTCTGCAGCTGCACAAAACAAGTGATCGGGAGCACAGCGGCTCAGGCAACAGCTCTGCACAACATGCATAGGCGATGATTCCGATCAGGGCCCTTCTTTGGACCCAAAACCTCACCTCACCATGTTCTCCAGTGAAGCTGCCTGAGCCGCTGAGTTACATAGAAACATTGAAAATAGGTGCAGGAGTAGAGGCCATTTGGCCCTTCGAGCCTGCACCACCATTCAATATGATCATGGCTGATCATCCAACTCATTATCCCGTACCTGCCTTCTCTCCATACCCCCTGATCCCTTTAGCCACAAGGGCCACATCTAACTCCCTCTTAAATATAGCCAATGAACTGTGGCCTCAACTACCTTCTGTGGCAGAGAATTACACAGATTCACCACTCTCTGTAAAAAATGATTTTCTCATCTCGGTCCTAAAAGACTTCCCTCTTATCCTTAAACTGTGACCCCTAGTTCTGGAGTTACTGCAGCACTCTGTATTCTACACAAGATTCCAGCCTCTCTAGTTCCATGTGTCTACGTGTTTAAGTCGTCTAATTCTGACGTGTCCAATTTTGTTCTCCGCAGGTATCGCCAATGCTGGTGAGAAGAAGGCAGCTGAGAAAAGCAATGAGGCCGAGAGTGCTAAAGAAACGGTAAGGATGTAGTGAGAGGCCGACACGTGAGAAAGATGGAGTCTTGTCCACCACTGGCTCAGAGTGCGAGCAGCGCCTGGCAAGCTATGTCGGGTGGGGGGGGGGGGGGGGGGGGGTACAGGATCGGATGGGTAACTGGCCTGGGTTTGGCCTTCCAACGGCAGCACGGTGAAACTAGACTAGAACTGGAGGTGTACTTGGACTCAGTGGTCAGGAAGCATCTTTGGAGGAAAGGGGTGACATTTCTGGTCAGGGCCATGCAGAAGGGAACCGATCCAAAAATTCTCCAGGGATGCCGTCTGACCCGTTCAGTTACTCCAGCACTTTGTGCCGATCTTTGGACAGGTACATGGCTAGCAAAGGTTTAGAGGGAGATGGGCAAATGCAGGCAAGTGGGACTAGTGTAGATGGGGCATATTGGTTGGTCAGAAGCGTCTGTTTCCTCTGCGAAAGTTAGCGTGGGTTTTGTAGGTTAATTGGCCGTCTGTAGTGCTGAGGGAGTGGATGACAGAGGGATAGTATAGAAATAGTGTGAATGGGTGGTCAATGTGGGCTGAAAGGCCTGTTTCCTTCAATGAATCAGCCAGGATGGGGAGAGGCGCGAGTGGGGGGGAGTGCTGACATACTGGTCAGGATGACGGCAACAACTGTTTTTGATCTCTACTAGCCGCCAGAGAGGGATGTCTCCCAGATGGTGACCCTGCGCAAGGATCTGCTGCTGGCCTTTGCTTACTTTGACCGCAACCTGTGCAGCTACCTGATGGAGAAGGACCTGGAGCTGATCCTCAGCACTGTGGGGCTACACATCACCAGATCTCAGGTACGCTGGCTGGCTGGCTGTCTGTCTGTCTGCTGCTAGAGGCACGAGGTGGTGCTGGCTGCCCACTGCCCATCACTGCCCACTGCATCCTCGTCCATCACTGCCCCGAAGCCCGTCACTATGCCCACTATCTATCTACCCGTCATTGCCTGCTGGTGCTGGCTGGGTTGTGCTCCTGCACTGGGTTCTGTGTGTCGGGAGTGGATGAGAAAGTGGGATAATAGAGGCGATGAATGGTCAGTGCCGACTCGGTGGGCCGAAGGGCCTATTTCAATGTTGCATCTGTAAACTAAACTAAAGATCCTTCGCTGCTGCTGCTGTCAGACCACTGAACGGACCTCACATAGACTAGAGTGTATTCAACTATCTCCCACCCACCTCGTTGCACAGCTTGCAATTTATTTGATCTGTACTTTCTCAGCCACTGTAGCGTTATAACACTGTGACACTATTCTGCACTCTGGTATTTGTCTCTCTGCACTACCTGTTGTACTCGTGTGTGGCTTTTGATTGCACTCGTGTATACCAGTGCTTCTTAAACTATTTCAGTGTCAGTCTTTATCACAAAATATCATTCACTCTCGACTAAATTTTCTTATGTGTTTTGGTAATTTTGGTCTTATTCGCGCTTATGTATAATTTTATATATAATTTATTTTGTCACGTGAGCAAAAAACATAAAATAACTGATTTCTTAAGTGCTTATTCAACTTTTTGAACATCCTAAAAATATGTAAAGAAATCTGAGAGTGGGGAAAAAAAAAGTGTAATTACCACTGGAGTTGGAAAATCATTCTATTAGAACGATTAACACAAAAATACTAGGCAGAGTTTGTCACTGTGTCATGGTGAATGAGCCAACACTAAATACGAGTTGTCTGCATGTTTCAGATCAGGCAGCTGTTGGGGAAGGTGTGCTCCCAGAATATGTGTCTGTACCGCACACTGACCGACGGCTGGGAGGGAGACCTGGAGAAGATGGAGGACAAGAGCCTGGTGCCAGCGGACATGGTGCTCGGTAAGTGTGGGGGGGGGGCGCTGTGTGTGAGGGCCGGTGACGGGGGGGGGGGGGTCGCTGTAGAACGGGAACCGTGGCTGCTCTTTCCCCCTCATTACATCCACTAGGGCAGCACAATGGCGCAGCAGTAGAGTTGCTGCCTTACAGCGCCAGAGACCAGGGTTTGATCCCGACTACAGGTGCTGTGCTGTCTGTACAGAGTTTGTACGTTCTCCCCGTGACTGCGTAGGTTTTCCCCGTGAAATTTGGTTCCCTCCCGTACTCCAAAGATGTACAGGTTTGTAGATTAATTGGCTTGGTATGAATGTGAACTACCCTAGTGTGTAGGGTAGTGTTAATGTGAGGGGATCGCTGGTCAGAGCGGACTCGGTGGGCCGAAGGGCCTGTTCCCACACAGTATCTCTAAACCAAACCATTGGTCTTCTGCTGAGGTGGGCCACACACAGACACGCACACGCACACGCACACACACACACACACACACACACACACACACACACACACACACACACACACACACACACACACACACACACACACACAAGCCGTTCAACGGTCGCAGTCACCTCGTGGTCTTTTCCTCTTCTTGCGTATGGGGTGCACGGCCTAAAGTTGGAGGACAACTTGTTCTATTTGATCTTATTTGATTATGCACACCAGGTTGATTGCATTCGTCGAAACAGGGTGGACCATGTGAAACCTTGCATTTACCATTCCTGATGTCCCCTACCCATACTATCCCACTCCTCTGTCCCGCTGAGCTCTCTCGCTCCCCCCCCCCCACCCGCGTTGCTGCTCTGCTCCCCTCCCTCTTGCCCTCCTCCCTCGTGGTCTGCGTCTCCGTGCCGTGACGTTGCGTTGTGTTGCCTTCGTCCTGCAGGGAACCACCACCTGTTGCCCACGGCAGCCGTGGCAGCGGTGGGAGCAGCGAGCAAGGCCCGTCTCCGGTCTGCCGACGGCAGTCTGGTCGAACACAACGGCAACATGGTCAACGTGGGCAACCTGATCCAGAAACTGGAGCGGGACGAGAGGAACCGCGCTGACATGGAGCACAAACTGCACTCTGTCGAGTCACAACTGGGTGGGTGGGGGAAGGGGGGGAGGGGGTGTGTGATAACGGGAGCTGGGGGTGGTGAAGGGGTGCATGTCATAGCCCTGGGGGGGGGTGGTGAAGAATCGGGACAAAGTTCTTGGGGTGGTGAGAGGGTGGTGTGTTGAGGGGCATGGAGGGGGCGGTGTCGGGCGGGGTTTGTAGGGTGGGCTGGCCGTGTGGGGAGGGGTCAGGTTGGTGAGGGGGGCGGGGTTTCGAGGGTGGGCTGGCCGTGTGGGGAGGGGGTTCGAGTGCTGACTCCGTTTGCTCTGCTCTCTCCGCTACAGCTGAAGCAGTGGGGAAAGTTTCCTCCAATGACACGGTGAACAAGTCCCTGACCACCAAGATCGAGGACACGCAGAAACAGGTGACTGAGCTGGAGGATCGGGTCAAAACCGCCGAGAAGCTGAAAATCTTCTACGAGCTGCGGCTCCAGGATAACACCAGGAACCTCAACTCCATGCTGGAGGAGATTCAGCGCATCATCAAGAAGGTAGAATCCCGCGTGATACCCACATCCCCCCCCCCCCCCCTCATACCACTAACTCCCCCAGCGCCCCCCCCTCCCCTACCCTCCCTGTGTGTGGCGGTCCATGGTGCGTGCATATATGTGTGCGAGAGGCTATGCGTGTGGGGGGGACTGGAGTCTCTGATGTCTGTGTGTGGAGATTGTCCCTGGGGGGTGTCGCGGTGGTGGGGGGGGGGGCCTGTGATGTTTGGGTGTGGAGACAGTCCCTGGGGGTGGGATGGGGTCTCTAATGTCTAGGGGTGTGGGTGGGGTCTGGTGTCTGGGGTGGGGAGAGATGGGGGTGGGGTCTCTAATGTCTTGGGGTGGGGAGAGATGTGGGTGGGGTCTCTAATGTCTAGGGGTGGGGCGAGGTGTGGGGGGGGGGCCGTCAGTGATGTCTGGGTGTGGGGAGAGATGTGGGGTGGGGTCTCTAATGTCTAGGGGTGGGGAGAGATGTGGGTGGGGTCTCTAATGTCTTGGGGTGGTGTGGGGTGGGGGGGGGGCGTCAGTGATGTCTGGGTGTGGAGATGTGTGGGGAGCTCTCTGGTGTCTGTGTGGCTGGTATCTCGGCACAGAGGCAGCATGACATGATCAGCGTGGGGTGTAACCAGCGAGGTGTCCATGCTTGTCTTGCAGAATAATGCTTTGACAGAGAAGGACAAGTGAGGAGGTTGCCGGTGATCGAGAGGAAGGAGAGTCCCCGATAGAATCCACTCACCTCCCACCACATATAGTGACCTGCGTGACCCTTGCTTTCCTTATCTTATTAAAGTCCTGACCACCACCAAGTGTCCAACCTGCAAGTGTATCGAAGTGTGCTGTTTGATTTCTCCATCGGCCTGTGCAGGATGTACAATTGAGGAGCAGAGATGGATGTGTGTGTATTGGTGTACCTCTGCTCAGTGGGGCCAGCTCGCTCCCCAATCCCCCCCTTCCCCCCCCCCCCTGTTGTTAGTGCTCCTGTCTGAGTGAAGACACCTCCAGGCCCTTCTCCAGCTCCAACAAGCCTCGTTCTACCCCCTCTCCGTTCTCAGTGCAGCATTCCTTGCACAGGCTAAAGCCGGGTGTAGGGTCATTCACAGGGTAAACCCTGTCCCGTTTCTCCCCCGCATTGAGCTCTGTGGCAATGGACCCCTCTCTCCCCCTCCCCTTTAGATGCCTTCCTTCTGGGCCCTTGACCAAACCCCTTTCTGTCAGGATGTCACTGTTTACAGTATAAAGGTTCTTCACCATTTTTAAAACTTAACAGTGTCTCTCGTGTCTTTTATTCATGGTTGTGTTGTTGATGTTACGACTGATCCGCTGACAACGATGTAAGCGCTCTTATGCCCCTGTCCCACTTAGGAAACTTGAACGGAAACCTCTGGAGACTTTGCGCCCCACCCAAGGTTTCCCTGTGGTTCCTGGAGGTTGCAGGTGGTTGCCAGAGGTTGCAGGTAGTGGAAGCAGGTAGGGAGACTGACGAAAACCTCCGGGAACCGCACGGAAACCTTGGGTGGGGCGCAAAGTCTCCAGAGGTTTCCGTTCAGGTTTCCTAAGTGGGACAGGGGCATTCGAATACAGTACAGCACAGGAACAGGCCCTTCAGCCCGCAAGGTCTGTACCGAACTGATGCCAAGACCATCTCTTGTATATCCCTCCATTCCCTGCATATCTAAAACCCACCTAAACACCACTATCATATCTGCCTCCACCACTGATTTTGGATGTTCAGCCGTGATCATGTTGAATGGCGGTGCTGGCTCGAAGGGCCGAATGGTCGACACCTGCACCTGTTTTTATGTGTTTCTGTAACTCACCAATGCAAACTGTTTGCAGCACGGAAACTAGCCCTTCGGCCCACCGAGTCCATGCTAACCATCGATCAGCCATTCACACTAGTTCGATGCCATCCCACACCCTGAGGGGCAATTTACAGAAGCCAATTAACCTACAACCCCGAATGTATCTGGGATGTGGAAGGAAACTGTTGCACCCGGAGGGGACCAATGCGGCTGCAGGGAGAACGTGCAAACTCCACACAGACAGCACCTGAGGTCAGGATCGAACGTACCAGGGAAAACATAAAAACTCCAGACCAGGGTCACTGGCACCGCCTACACCACATAGCTGACCTCAAAGTTGTTTGGTACAAGGCCTTGGACAAAGGACTGTCCCAACAAATGTCCACCACACACTAGTTCTATGTTATCCACTCCCTACACACTAGGGGCAATTTATAGGGACAAATAATCTACAAACCCCTCAAATGTTGATAGAGAGCCCTGCTCCCCCATTCCCAGCTCCCACTGTACCCCTGCTGGGCTCTCTCCGCCACCTTCAGTCAATCAGACGAGATGTGTAACAAGGAACTGCAGATGCTGGTTTATGCCAAAGTTAGACACAGTCTGAAGAAGGGTCTCGACCCAACACATATCACCCTTTTCCTCTCTCCAGAGATGCTGCCCGTCCCGCTGAGTTACTCCAGCATTTTGTGTCGACCTGTCACTCAATCAGAGAAGACCGATGTAAAACAGTACAGCACATGAACAGGCCCTTCAACCCACAAGGTCTGTGCTGGAACATGAAGATGAGATAAAACTAATCTCATCTACATAACATTGTCATAAGCAGAATCTCGGGGGCAGTCCATGGAACCGCAAATGGTGGTTCATACAAAAAAAATGCAAAGTGCTGGAGTAATTCAGTAGATCTGGCAGCATTTCTGAAGAACGTGGATTGGAGTCTTCTTGCAGTCTAAAGGTATGTTTTCCACAGATGCTGTCTGACCCGCTGAGTTACTCCAGCACTCTGTGAAACGTCACCTATCCATGTTCTCCACAGATGCTGCCTGACCCACTGAGTTACTCCAGCACTGTGTGTGTTTTAGCAACAGTTTATACAGCATCAGCCACGGTCCCAGAGACAACAGCTGGCAAGCACATCGGACCCGAGTCATCTTGGTTACTGTGGCAACATATCCGTCCACACAGAACACTTGTGCAGGAATGAACTGCAGATGCTGGTTTATGCCAAAGATGGGCACAAGATGCTGGAGTAACTCAGCGGGACAGGCAGCATCTCTGGGTGACGTTTCGGGTTGAGATGTGATACAGCGTGGAAACAGGCCCAACTTGCCCACACCAGCCAACATGTCCCAGCTACTCTAGTCCCCCACCTGCCTGTGTTTGGCCCATATCCTTCCAAAGGGGCCTGTTTCCACACTGTATCACTCTAAGAATGAAAATAGTACTATACACTGCATTCCAGATGTTGCCTCACCATTGTCTTGTAAAAACTCTTGGGTTTAATTCTCCTCGTAAGAAACAATTACATTGTTCACTTCATAATTACTTTCTGTCCTATCAACTATCTGAAAAGCAAAATGCTGTCTTTGCTGATGTTTTGGAGATTGAATTGGGTTACTCAGCAGGTCAGGCAGCAACGGTGGAGAGAGAAACCAAGCGACATTTCATCACACTTCATTAACTTATCCTTGTCACATTCAGACCATCCACCTGAAGTTCCAACTGTTGAAACTTCCCAACAAAGATAGACGCAAAAAGCTGGAGAAGCTCTGCGGGGACAGGCAGCATCTCTGGAGGGTGCCATTAGAGGCAGTACAGAGAAGGTTCACCAGACTGATTCCTGGGATGGCAGGACTTTCATATGAAGAAAGACTGGATAGACTCGGATTGTACTCGCTAGAATTTAGAAGATTGAGGGGGGATCTTATAGAAACTTACAAAATTCTTATGGGGTTGGACAGGCTAGATGCAGGAAGATTGTTCCCAATGTTGGGGAAGTCCAGAACAAGGGGTCACAGTTTAAGGATAAAGGGGAAATCTTTTAGGACCGAGATGAGAAAACATTTTTTACACAGAGAGTGGTGAATCTGTGGAATTCTCTGCCAGTTGAGGCCAGTTCATTGTCTATATTTAAGAGGGAGTTAGATGTGGCCCTTGTGGCTAAAGGGATCAGGGGGTATGGAGAGAAGGCAGGTACAGGATACTGAGTTGGATGATCAGCCATGATCATATTGAATGGTGGTGCAGGCTCGAAGGGCCGAATGGCCTCTACTCCTGCACCTTTTGGATGGAGACCCTTCTTCAGACAGAGAGTCGGGGGAGGGGGGAATGAGAGATGTCAACGGTGATGGAATTTGACTCGTGGGTGGTGATGGTGAAATATTCATTGAGTCATTGATACTGTTGTTAGTTTATTACTATGAAGATTGAAACGTCCAATGTTCACAGTGAGGTTGATTAGAAGGTTGGGGACCGCACCCTTTTTTACGGGAAGGCCGTTCAGTGGTGTGATCAAGGTGAGGAAGGAGCTCCAGGATCTGGTGGTAGGTACATGCAAACTTTGTGAACTTTCAAACTGTATCTTCTGCCTGATGGGAGAGGGGAGAAGAGGGTGTGAGTGGTTCTCAACTTTCCCGTGGCAGCGTGAAGCGTAGATGAAGTGGATGGTGGGGAGTTTGGTCTGTGTTCACAACTCTCTAGAACTCCATGTATCTCCGAGCTTTGCATCTGCCCACCATCCACTCCATTCTTCTTGAAGTTGCGGGCGATTTTAACTTGCCGAATATTTACATAGAAACATAGAAAATGGGTGCAGGAGGAGGCTCTTCGAGCCTGCACCGCCATTCAATATGATCATGACTGATCATCCAACTCAGTATCCTGTACCTGCCTTCTCTCCATACCCCCTGATATCTTTAGCTATTAGGGCCACATCTTAAATTTAAAAATTCCCTCTTAAATGTAGCCAATGAACTGGCATAAACTACCTTCTGTAGCAGGGAGTTCCAGAGATTCACCACTCTGTGTGAAAAATGTTTTTCTCATCTCGGTCCTAAAGAATTTCCCCTTTGCCTTAAACTGTGATCCCTTGTTCTGGACTTCCCCAACAACGGGAACAATCTTCCTGCATCTAGCCTGTCCAACCCCTTAAGAATTTTGTAAGTTTCTATAAGATCCACCCTCAATCTTCTAAATTCTAGCGAGTACAAGCCGAGTCTATCCAGTCTTTCTTCATATGTAAGTCCTGATATATGTAAGGAATCAGTCTGGTAAACCTTCTCTGTACTCCCTCTATGGCAAGAATGTCTTTCCTCAGATTTGGAGACCAAAACTCTACGCAATACTCCAGGTGTAGTCTCACCAAGACCCTATACAATGCAGTAGAATCCCCCTGCTCCTATAATCAAATCCTTTTGCCATGAAGGCCATCATGCCATTTGCTTTCTTCACTGCCTGCTGTACCTGCATGCTTACTTTCAGTGACTGATGTACAAGGACATCCAGGTGTTGGGATTGAACTGGTGACAGCACTCGCAGCCCTGACCCACAGGAGGTGGACATCAGCGGTGACCAGTGTGGTCTTCGGTTCCCGTGATCGATGACGAATCAGCCGGCCGTCGCTGAGCCTCTCAAGCCAAGAGCCCTCATCGTGTCGGTGGAGAAGTTCTTGCCCCACTCCCCCTCCTTCGTCAACAGGAGTGGGGCAGCGACCGACGCAAAGAAACTCCACGGAATCCTCTACAAACTGGGCTTCCAGGTGGAGCTCAGCATCGATCCCGACGCCAGTGAGATCCTCCAGCTGTACAGGACTGGTGAGTTGAACAAGTGTGGGGAGAGGGGGAGAAATGAGGATGCAGGGAAAACCAGGGGTCACAGTTCAAGAACAAGAGCTAGGCTAGAGAGTTAGTAAAGCCAGTAAAGTCTAATCAAGGATAGTCAGAATCAGAATCACACTTTATCTGGATTGTGGAGATGTCGGGGACCTTACATTTGGAAAAAAATAGATATGTCTTAATAGACAAACCAGAATTATTCATTACAATATGGTCTCCATTTATAGATTACTTGAAGGACTTGATGAATAGTTATGTGGGTGCCTGAAACACACTGCCAGGGATGGTGGTAGAGGCAGACAGGATAGTGGTGTTTTGGACAGGCAGGTGGATATGCAGGGGATGGAGGGATATGGGTCATGTGAGGATACAAAACCTACCTGAATCGTCATTGGGAATCTGCCCTCAGCCATGTCGGCGATTTTGGCGCTGTTTGGAGGGGGCGGGTTTAAAACGCGATTTTTACTAGGCTGTACTAATCGCAGATGTTCAGCCTAGTAAATCATTAACGAAAAATCGCTGCAAGACCCGGTCGCAAAAGGTATTATTAGTTTTATAGGCCTCGATAATATAGTTCTAATAGTTTTTAAATTACTGTCTGATTCCGCAACCTCTCGCAGCCCCAGGGTTTTATAAAGCAAACAATTAAAGGTATGTACCTTATTTTTACATTAAATGGGGCATATATATAACCCTATATATCAAGTTATCTATAGCGAGTAGTTCATTTGGGGCTTTTTATATCCCGCAGTATTTTTCTCGGCATTTGAGGGCACTAATCCAGCGCGATGTCAACATTCTAAACCAGCGCGTTCCACATGAACCCACTAGAAAGCCGATTTAAATGGGCATTTATTTACAGCAATTGAACACTAAATTCCTTCCATTTGGCCTATAAATTAATGTAAATTAGATATAAAAATCATGTTATATTGTGAATTATTTGTGAATAATCTTTGGACACTTAGGCTATTTAAAAATGTTAATCTTTCCTTAAGAAATGGGCTTTTGACAATCCAAGATCACAGCTTTTTTGTAATGTCCATTGAAAATCAATAGGGAACAAGATGCTAATTTCCGAGTATGAAAATGGCCATAACTTTTTTAATACTTGAGATATGAAAGTGAATTTGGTGTCAAATTAAACTTATTGTTATGCTTTATCTGATGGGATAAATTGCAGACTTGATTTTTAAAATCTCAAAATTTTGTAACATTGCTAGGATAGGTAGAGTTGGTCTGAGCACCATGCACAGCACAGACATTGTGGGCCGAAGAGCCTGATCCTGTGCTGTTCTACGTTCTAATGAGGAGTTTACTTTTCCAGAGTCCCAGATGAGACATGGAACCTGCTTCCTCTCCGTTCTCTCCAGCCACGGGGAGGAGGGAATGTTATACGGGGCGGACAGCAAGGCCGTGCGTCTCAGGGACATTTATTCCATGTTCGGAGCAGAGACCTGCCCTTCACTGGAGGGGAAGCCGAAGATCTTCTTCATTCAGGTAAATATTCCCGTGTACAACGGATCCTTGCGCCCACACTGCCCACCACAGCCACTGCCTACATCAAGAGTTCGCAACATGGCGTAAATTTCACTGACACTATTTCACTAAATGTGTCGATTCTGGATTTGTACATTTTTTTCTCATTGACTGACTGTGTTTGGTTCTGGTATCTATTCATCATTAGCTGTTCGTAAATAAGTGAAATAACATTGTTACGTGCTATTAAAGTTGCCACGGGTAAACGGGACGAGAAAGGTTGGGTGGATTTATTGGCTGGAATATTGACGGGACTGGCCTTAGCGTTGAGATGTAGATGGGCAGAATTGTTTTAAAGTGTGTTCATGAAAGTTTTCTTTGCTGAAAAAAACTTCACTGTCCACGTCGACTTTAGACTTTAGAGATACAGCGCGGAAACGGGCCCTTTGGCCACCAAGTCCGTGCCGACAAGCGATCACCCCGTACACCAGCACTATCCTACACACTAGGGACAAGTTATAATTTACAGAAGCCAATTAGCCTACAAACCTGCTCGTCTTTAGAGCGTGGGGACCCGGAGGAAACTCACGCTGGTCAAAGAGAGAACGTACACATTCCGTACAGTCGGAACCCGACGTCATGATCGAACCCGGGTCTCTGGCGCTGTGAGGCAAAACTCTACCGCTGCGCCACCTTGCCTTACTAAAGTCCATGTAGACAACATGCCTTACATGTCCATGTAGACAACATCCACTGCCCCCCCCTCCCTCATCGATCACCTTCATCTCCCGCTTAAAAATACGATGAGGTTTAAGGGCCTGTCCCACTTGCCCGTCATTTGCGCGTAATTTACGTGTCACAACGCACGACGTGTGCGTGATGAGCGCATGGTGCGTGGTGACATAGGAAATGACACGCGGTGTCTCAGGATTTTGGGATGTACAACATTTTTGGCGCCATCATCGTGTCGTGCAAATAACGGCCAAGTGGGACAGGTCCTTTAGTAAGACCAGACCTGCCATGTGTAAAGCCATGCTGACTGTCCCTAATTAGCCCGTTCCCCTCCAAATGTGAGTGAATCCTATCGTGAAGAATTCCCTGGTGGACAAAAGTGCTGGAGAAACTCAGCGGGTGAGGCAGCATCTATGTGGAGCGAAGGAAATAGGCAACGTTTCGGGTCGAGACTCTTCTTCAGAATTCGCTCCCAATATTACTGTGAAGATGCACAAGGTGGTCAAGTCTGTGTGGAGCCACAGGAGATGGGCAAGGTCCTCGACAAGTCATAAGGTCACAAGTGATAGGAGCAGTCTTAGGCCATTCGGCCCATCAAGTCTACTCCGCCATTCAACCAGGGCTGATCTATCTCTCCCTCCTAACCCCATTCTCCTGCCTTCTCCACATAACTTCTGTATTAATTAAACTGTCCCGTATTAGCCGGTATATATTGGGCTAAATTGGTTTGTCCCCTGTCCCGTATTTGACCGCTACTGCTCGGGTCGAGGGGACTGTGGGGTCGGAGCGCCCGTAGTCAGGATCGAACCTGGTTCTCTGGCGCTGTGAGGAGGCAGCAGCTCTACCCGCTGCGCCACCGTGCCGCCTCACCGGGCTGTCGGTTGTGTTGCCACGCAGGCTTGCCGCGGGCTGGAGATGGACAACGGAGTCACCGTGGACATGGTGGAGACTGACAGCTGTGACCCGCGGACAGACTCCTTCTCCCACTACCTGGCGCTGCCCCTAGACATGGCCATCCACTTCTCCAGCTGCCCAGGTAGGTACAACCTGCACACCTGTACCAGCCCGGGGGGGGGGGGGGGGGGCAAGGGATGAAGCGGCAGGGGGTGGGGGGAGAGAGAGGTGGGTGGGGGAGCGGGGGGCCCGTTCCTGTACTGCACGGTTCCACAGTGGGGGTGGTATCAACGCTGGCATCTGACGGACTCTTCCCACATCTCCAGGGAGGTACCATGGTGTCTCCAGTGTGTTAGATGGGAGGTCAGGGCCGCTCTCTAGTTGGTGGTAGGATGGTTCAGTTGCCTGATAACTGTCCCTGAATCTGGAGGTGTGTGTGTGCGTTCGTTTTCACACTTCTGTACCTCTTGCCCGATGGGAGAGGGGAGCAGAGGGAGTGACCGGAGGGGATTGGTGAGACTGGTCCTTGATGATGCTGCTGGCCTTTCCGAGGCAGAGGTGTGGGTGGGGTGGGTGGAAGGGAGGTTGGTTTGTGTGTGATGGTCTGGGCTGGCGTTTCACTCCAAACCTGATTTGGTCCCTACAGATTATGTCTCCTTCCTGCGCCCCTCTGGCTCGGCCTTCCTGCAGAGCCTGTGTCGGGTGTTGAAGGGGGAGCAGAGACACTGCGAGCTACTGAGGATCATGACCCGTGTGAACGGCCTGGTCGCACAGGGGTTCGAGGCTCGGGGCCACAAATACGTTGGCAAGAAGCAGATGCCCTGTTTCATCAGCAGACTGCGTCACGAGGTCTATCCTTTCTCCGGCAAGCTCTCATAGAAACATAGAAAATAGGTGCAGGAGTAGAGGCCATTCGGCCCTTCGAGCCTGCACCGCCATTCAATATGATCATGGCTGATCATCCAACTCAGTATCCCATCCCTGCCTTCTCTCCATACCCCCTGATCCCTTTAGCCACAAGGGCCACATCTAACTCCCTCTTAAATATAGACAATGAACTGTGGCCTCAACTACCTTCTGTGGCAGAGAATTCCAGAGATTCACCACTCTCTGTGTGAAAAGTGTTTTCCTCATCTCGGTCCTAAAAGATTCCCCCCTTATCCTTAAACTGTGACCCCTTGTTCTGGACTTCCCCAACATCGGGAACAATCTTCCTGCAACTAGCCCTCAGCCTCTCGGCCGAGGCTGAGCCCTGAGTCCACCTCAGCCCCCCAACACGTCAACTCTCCAACCCTCCCCCTCACACTCCCAACGCAGGCCTTTCGGCCCTTCGCATCCGTGCTGGTCAAACAACACTCAATGTGCGGCATAGAAGGAACTGCATAGAAACATAGAAAATAGGTGCAGGAGTAGAGGCCATTCGACCCTGCGAGCCTGCACCGCCATTCAATGTGATCATGGCTGATCATCCCCAATCAGTACCCCGTTCCTGATTTCTCCCCGTATCCCCTGACTCCACTATCTTTAAGAGCCCTATCTAGCTCTCTCTTGAAAGCATCCAGACAACCTGCCTCTACAGGCCTCTGAGGCAGAGAATTCCACAAACTCATAACTCTCTGTGAGAAAAAGCGTTTCCTCGTCTCCTTTCTAAATGGCTTACTCCTTATTCGTAAACTGTGGCCTCTGGTTCTGGACTGGTTCCCAACATCGAGAACACGTTTCCTGCCTCTAGCGTGTCCAAACCCTTAATAATCTTATGTTTCAATAAGGTGCCCTCTCATCCTTCTAAACTCTAGGGTATACAAGCCCAGCCGCTCCATTCTCTCAGCCTATGACAGTCCCGCCATCCCAGGAATGATGATCTATTCTAGTAGATTGCTTGCTTACTTACACAGAGGAAGCAGATTGGACTTTATTGCCTTCCATCACAGTGAGGAATGTGGAATCCACTGTGGTGGATGTTTATGTTAACATTGATGTGGTTGAGTGTCTTGTAGCATTTCACTTAGTATGGAAACTCAAATTTCACTGGACCTGAACTGGTCCATGTGACAATAAACTGACCTTGTATCCCCAGCAGTTTGAACATTGACTTCTCTACCTTCAAGTAGCCCTTGCTCTCCCGCCCTCTCCATCCCCTCCGCCATCCCAGTTCTCCCACCAGTCTTGGTCTCCAACTACATTTTATCTCTGTACCGCCCACTCCCCTGACACGTGTGAAGAATGGTCTCGACCAGAAACGTCACCCATTCCTTCCCTCCAGAGATGCTGCCTGTCCTATTTAGTTACTCCATCATTTTGTGTCTACCTTCGATTTAACCCAGCATCTGCAGTTCCTTCCCACACAATGATCTAGTCTACATTTTCCTTGTTCCCCATCCCCTTTGTCCTGTTTTCACACCTTACACTTCCTTATCTATGTATCTATCTCTCCCAACATGAGTCTGAAGTAGGGTCTCGACCCGAAACGTCACCCATTCCTTCTCTCCATTGATGCTGCCTGGCACGCTGAGTTACTCCAGCATTTTGTGTCTATTAACGGTTAAAACACTCCTGTTCCCATTTAAAGAATGTGACATTACCATTAGTTCTGGAGAGACTGGAAAATTAAACTGAGGTTCTCTGAAACTATTTCTGACGGTCTGCGGCCTGCGATGTAATGGCAAGATAATAAATAAGTTTGCTTTGCCCCCGTCATAAAGTGCGTTTGTGCCAGAGACATCTCCTTCGAACTTTCCCCCTCCCACCCTCGAGCTACGCCCTCTAGTCTTTGACATTCCCACCCATCTACTGTATCTACACCTCTCATGATTTTATAAACTTCTCTCGGGTCTCCCCTCAGTCTCCGACGTTCCTGAGAAAACCATCCAGGTCTGTCCGACCTCTCCCTGTAGCTAGAAACCTCCAATCCAGGTGGCGTCTGGTAAACCTCCTCTGCACCCTCTCCAAAGCCTCCACACCCTTCCCTGATGGGACGAGCAGAACTGCACGCGATACTCCGACTGCCGTTCGCTATTTCCTGGTGGATAACATCTGAAGTTGAAGCCGGGATAAAAGATGCACAAGGCACAGAACGACAACATCACACGTTTATTTAATTCCATTTGAAATGATTCTGTTTCTGGGGCGATGGCCGTGGGAGTACATGCAACATATAACACGTGGCGTGTATCACGCGACAGGTAACACGTAACACGCACAGTGTGACATGTAACACGCACGTGTAATATGCGACATATAACACGCGGTGTGTATCACGTAACACGCGCCGATAACACGCAACATGTAACACGCAACATGTAACACGCACCAGCCCCAGGTCACAGACATCTTTCCTTTGTCGCAAATTACCAACATTTCCAACCGCAAGTGCAAATCAAAGCGTGCATGGGTAACGGGGTAGATGGGAGGGGGGGGTGTACGGGCTGCGGAATGCCCAAGGAGGGGGCCGTAGACGCTGTTGCCCCCCCCACCCCAGCAGGGTTGGAAGGACCGCAGTCCAAGATTCAGTGGTTTCACCCTCGGGCCCAGAGCCCATCCCCTTGTACCCCCTCCACCCCATCACCCCCCCCCCCCCCCCATACCTCTTACCCCCCCAAATCACCCCCTTGTACCCCTCCTAAAGAAATTTGAGGAAAGACATTCTTGCGATTGAGGGAGTGCAGCGTAGGTTCACCAGGTTAATTCCCGGGATGGCGGGACTGTCATATGCTGAGAGAATGGAGCAGCAGGACTTGTACACTCTGGAGTTTAGAAGGATGAGAGAGAATCTTATTGAAACATATAAGATTATTAATGGATTGGGCACGCTAGAGGCAATAACATGTTCCCGATGTTGGAGGAGTCCAGAACCAGAGGCCACAGTTTAAGAATAAGGGGTAAGCCATTTACAACGGAGATGAGAAAAAACTTTTTCACCCAGAGAGTTGTGAGTCTGTGGAATTCAGGGTTGTGAGTGTGGAATTCAGAGTTGTGAGTGTGGAATTCAGAGTTGTGAGTCTGTGGAATTCTCTGCCTCAGAAGGCAGTGGAGGCCATTCTCTGGATGCATTCTAGAGAGAGTTAGATAAGAGCTCTTAAAGATAGCGCAGTCAAAGGATATGGGGAGAAGGCAGGAACGGGGTACTGATTGTGGATGATCAGCCATGATCACATTGAATGGCGGTGCTGGGTCGAAGGGCCGAATGGCCTTCTTCTGCACCTATTGTCTATTGTCCCTCCCACCCCCCTAATTATCACCCCCTTATACCCCTGATCCCATCACTGCTCCCCCTCCCCATCACCCTACCATAACCACCCACCCCCTCCCCCTTCAATCACCCCTCACCCACCCTCTATGACCCATCACCCCCCTCCCCCCTCCCCCCAGTGTTCCGTGAGCAGGCAGATCAGATGCAGAGACCCTGGGTGTAGCAGGGATATAGTGTGGGTCGGGGGAGGGAGGGGGGTAGGGGGGGCAGTGAAGGGGGTGGGGGTGTTGGGGCTATCGCCCGACTCCAGCGAGACGCTGCGGGCTCCACAGAACATCCACCGATCCACTTCACATCTGCAAAGAACCAGAGGGACGGGTTAGATCCATTCTGGGGCGCGGGTAAAATCGGCAACAGCCCCCAACCAGCGCGGACTGCACTCCCATCGAGACCCCACCAATATTCCAGTGTGTCTGTCGTACAGGCTGACAGCAGAACAATGAAACACTGACTTACAGCAGCTCCGATAAAGCACAGTGGTTTAGTTTATTGTGGGCCGAATGGCCTGTTTCTGTGCTGTACTGTTGTGTGTTCGATGTTCCTCTTATCCCCCCCTGAAATGTTTTTGGATTAGATGCATTTCTATCATATACCGCCGTCTTATGAATCAGCTTCGAGATCACCGTAACTCATTCAATAAAATTAAATCCTCCTCGTCTAGTTTAGTTTAGAGATACAGTGGAATCAGGCCCCCCCCGGCCCACACCGACCAGCGATCCCCGCACACTAACTCTACCCTACACACACTAGGGACAATTCACACTTACACCAAGCCAATTAACCTGCAAACCTGCACGTCTTTGGAGTGGGGGAGGAAACAGAAGATCTGGGAGAAATCCCACGCAGGTCACGGGGAGAACGTGCAAACTCTTATTTATAATAAGAAAGGAAAAAAAATGTACTAAATTATAATCCCAATATTAGTGCAATCAATGGCAGTCCATGGCTCATCATTTAGTTCGTGGTGTTCAGGAGCCCTGTGGCCGTGGGGAGAAATAGACATGATGGGGGGGGTTTAAAGATAAGGTGGGGGGGAAGGAGAGGGGGAAGGGGAGAGAGGAAAGGAGAGAAGTAGAGAGATGCAAGGAGAGAGGGAAGGGGAGAGAGGGGGAAGGAGAGAGAAAGCAGATGGAAGGGGGTAAGGAGAGAGGGGGAAGGAGAGAGGGGGAGAGGGAGAGAGGGAGGAAGGAGAGAGAGAGTAGGAGAGGGGGAAGGAGAGAGGGGGAGGAAGGAGAGAGAGGGAGGAAGGAGAGAGAGGGAGAGGGGGAAGGAGGAGAGAAAGCAGATGGAAGGGGGTAAGGAGAGAGTGGTGGAGGGAGAGAGAGGGAGGAAGGAGAGAGAGAGAGTAGGAGAGGGAGAGGGAGAATGAGAGAGGTAGAGGGGGAAGGGGGAGAGGCAAGGAGAGAAGCAGAGAGATGCAAGGAGAGAGGGAAGGCGAGAGAGGGGGAAAGAGGAGAGAAAGCAGATGGAAGGGGGTAAGAAGAGAGGGGGGGAGAGAGTGGTGGAGGGAGAGGGAGAGAGGGGTAGGAGAGAGAGGGAGGAAGGAGAGAGAGAGTAGGAGAGTTAGAGGGAAAGGGGAGAGGTAGAGGGGGAAGCAGAGAGAGGGGGCATCGCAGAGGGGGGGGTTGTAGACACCAACCTTCTGGTCCAGCTGCTGATAGTCGGTGGTCTTTGGCCGTCGAGAGTTCTTTGATCTCCGTCCCTCGACAACAACTGCAATAATCTGTAACAGAGAGGGGGGGGGGGGGAGATAGATAACAGGGGATCCTCACCCTGCGCCCACCCCCCACCTCCCCTCTCCAACCGCGATATGTACGCAGCCTCACGAAACACCTGCGGTGAAAGTGACCCTTACCCCCGGCAACTTACAACCGCACAGCACACACATTGGATTTGTAAATCCCCCTGTACCACACCCGGGTGCACTCCAACTACCCCCTCCCCATCCCATTCCCCCATCCGCCCCCCTCCCCTCCCCATTCTCTTTTCCCCCTTCCTTTAGAAGTTTGAAAACGCACACCTCCAGATTCAGGGACAGTTTCTTCCCAGCTGTTATCAGGCAACTGAACCATCCTATTAACACCCAGAGAGTGGTGCTGAACTATTAGCTACCTCTTTGGTGATCCTCGGACTATTGCTGAGTTTCTCCAGCGTTTTTGTCTATTTCAGACTATCCTTGATCGGACTTTGCTGGCTTGACCTCGCACTAAACGTTATTCCCTTATTCCCTCGGGTGGACTATGAGGGGGAGAACTGGATATTTTTAGTGCCTTCCCTCACAGTGAATTCTGCTGTGGGGGGACGTTTCATGTTGATTTCTATAGTGTACTGTTTCTGTGTCTTTTTTCTTTTTCTCTTTTTTTGATTTGTATTGATTTATTGCATTGATCTGTTCAATTAATTTAATCAATCTCTGTAAAGCACTTTGGTTCAAATACTGGTTTTGTTGAAAAGTGCTATATAAATAAACATTATTATTATTATCATGTAAACAACTCGATTGTAATCATGTATTGTGTTTCTAGCTGACTGGATAGCACGCAACAAAAGCTTTTCACTGTACCTCGGTACACGTGACAATAAATTAAACACTGAAGACAGACACAAAATGCCGGAGTAACTCAGCGGGACAGGCAGCATCTCTGGAGAGAAGGAACGGGTGACGTTTCGGGTCGAGACCCTTCTTCAGACTGAGATTCAGGGGAGGGGAAGACCAGAGGTACGGAAGGGTAAAGGTATGAAAACGACAGATTAAAGGGCCTGTCCCACTTGGTGATTTTTTTGGAGACTGCCGGCATCATTGACTGACGTATATCAGGTCACCAAATAATTTGTGGCTAGACGATGTAATGACGTGCGATGTTTCCGCAAGTGCCGCAACATTTTTTTTGTCGCCGCTGGATTTTGAAATGTTCAAAACCTTTTGGCGACACTGATATGATGCCGCAGTCACCAAAAAAATTGCCAAGTGGGCAGGCCCTTAACACAGATGATGATGAAGAAAAATGTTCCATTGTTAGCTGAGGGGAAAGTGACATGGAGGCACATAATCAGTAAAACTAGGACAGCGAAACTAGTCGGACAACTAGGGTGAGGTCACACATTCCTTCTCTCCAGAGACGCTTGGTTACTCCAGTATATTGTTACTATCTCTGGTTGTAAATCACCACCTGCAGTTCCCTAGAGAGAAGCATTGGGTGAGACCCTTCCCTCAGACGTCACCCATACCTTCTCTCCAGAGATGCTGCCCGTCCTGCTGAGTTACTCCAGCACTTTGTGTCTATCTCCAGTGTAAAGGCCCTTCATTCGAACTTGGGGAATGTCGGTAGCGGCTCGTAATGCCAGCCGTAGGAACTCGAGGCATCAGGTAAGTCGGAACGATTTTTCAACAGCCCCGAGTACCTACGAATGCTATCACCATAATTCTCCAAGTTCGAATCAAGGGGAAACCTCTTTTAAAATATTTTTAAAATAGGTGCGAGTGTAGGCCATTCGGCCCTTCGAGACAGCACTGGCATTCAATGTGATCATGGCTGATCATCCAAAATCAGTACCCCGTTCCTGCCTTCTCCTCACATCCCTTGATTCGTTAGCCCTTAGAGCTATATCTAACTCTCTTTGAAAACATCCAGTGAATTTGATGTGAACAGCCTCCACTACCTTCTGTGGCAGAGAATTCCACAGATTCACAACTCTCTGGGTGATTTTTTTTTTCCTCATCTCAGTCTTAAATGGCCTCCCCTTATTCTTAGTGTGTGCCCCCTGGTTCTGGACTCCCCCACCTGCAGCTCCCTGCTCCACTCACTCACTCACCTTGCGCTTGTTGTGGTAGGCAACATAGACAACGGCCACGATGATGGCGGTGCTGACCAAGTAGGCGAAGAAGTGGCTGCTCTCCGCCACGTCCTCCGGCACAGTCTCCATCCCGGCCTGTGCCCGCCCCGGATCCACCACCCCTCCAGCGGCCTTCTCCGGTTCTTCCCCGCCCGCGGCTCCCTCGGGCCCGACCGGGTCTCCCTCCGCGGCCTCGCCTTCATCTGTCTCTGCCTCCTCGGTCGGTTCGTGGTCAGTTGTCTCCCCGCCCTCTGGACTGGTGCCCGCCGTCCCTTCGGCCTTTGGCCCTCCGGTCTTTGGCTCTCCGGCCTCTGACCCTCCGGTCTCTGACCCTCCGGCCTTTGGCCCTTCGGCCTTTGGCCCTACGGACTCTGACCCTCCGGCCTTTGGCCCTCCGGCCTCTGACCCTCCGGTCTCTGGCCCTCCAGCCTTTGGCCCTACGGCATCTGACCCTCCGGTCTCTGGCCCTTCGGCCTTTGGCCCTTCGGCCTTTGCCCCTTCGTTCTTTGGCCCTTCGGCCTTTGCCCCTTCGACCTTTGGCCCTCCAGTCTCTGACCCTCCGGTCTTTGGCCCTACGTTATCTGACTCTCCGGACACTGGCTTGGCCGCTGCCGACCCAGCGCCACCTCCGACGGCGATCACATTGCTCGCTACGTCGGGCTTCAGCGGTGTCAGCTCCCCGGGAACGGACTTCTTCTCTTCCGGTTTTTCATTTTTAACCCCGGAGAGTGAAACGCCTGTGGGGGAGAGAGAGAGAGAGAGAGGATGAGGAACTGAAACTAATGCCTTCTGAAGAAGTGTCTCGACCTGAAACATAGAAACGTCACCTATTTCTCCAGCATTTTGTCTACCTTTCGGAAGGAGGTGAGGAGGAATTTCTTTAGTCGGTGGGTGTGGTGAATCTACTGAATTAATTGCCACAGATGGCTGTGGAGGCCAAGTCAGTGGATATTTTTATATATTTAAGGCAGAGATAGATAGATTCTTGATCAGTAAGGGCGTCAGAGGTTATGGGGGGAAGGCAGGAGAATGGGGTTAGGAGGGAGAGACAGATCAGCCATGATTGAATGGTGGAGGAGGCTTGATGGGCCGAATGGCATCAATCTGCTCCTATCACCGATGACGATGACCTTATGAAACAACGGTGCACGGTCACCGAGAGACCCAGTAGGCGAGGCGCTCCCTCCCCCGGACCGCGGCGCTCCCTTCCCCGGACCTCGGCGCTCCCTCCAGCAGGTGGGGCGCTCCCTCCCCGGACCGCGGCGCTCCCTCCCCCGGACCGCGGCGCTCCCTCTACCGGCGAGGCGCTCCCTCCAGCAGATGGGGCGCTCCCTCACCCACCCAGCAACAGCAGGTGGGGCGCTCCCTCCCCGGGCCGCGGCGCTCCCTCACTCACCCAGCAACAACAGCGGGACGAGCAGGAGCCTCATCGCGTCCTCGGAGCCAGGCGAGTGACGCGGCCCCGTTCGCGGCTCCCCGCAAACCCCGGCACCGGAGCGCGAGCGGTCCACGGGCGGGGACTCGGGTCTCGGGTCTCAGGCCGTTGGCTCCGCTGCTGATGGGGATCCCGATCCGGACTGGGAGACTGATCCAGACTCCACGTTTTCCCACCGCCCCGAGTACGTGCCCTTTGGATACATATAGGATCTTTGATACATACGGAGAGGGTCAGGTGACCGGAAGAAACCGACGGATTGCAACATGTGGCAGAAACACAGCGTGGGTCGGGCAGCCTCTGTGGAAGTGAGAGAGACGGGGATGGCATCTGGTTGTGTCCTGTCCATGATTGATACGTTATTGTAATAATCATAATAATACATTTTATTTATGGGCGCCTTTCAAAGTCTCAAGGACATCTTACAAAAATTTAGCAGGTAGAGGGAAAACATGTAAGGGGAATGAAATAAATAGTAGAGACATGACTAGTACACAAAGTAAAGACAGAATTCAATTCAAAACACAATATGAGGCAATTAATGCACAGATGAAAAGGGAGGGGGACGTGGGGCTAAGGATAGGCAGAGGTGAAGAGATGGGTCTTGAGGCGGGACTGGAAGATGGTGAGGGACACGGAATTGTGGATCAGTTGGGGGAGGGAGTTCCAGAGCCTGAGAGCTGCCCTGGAGAAGGCTCTGTCCCCAAAACTGCGGTGGTTGGACGTGGATGGAGAGGAGACCGGCTGATGTGGATCTGAGGGGTCGTGAGGGTTGGTAGGGGGTGTGTATTATTGTGTAGGAAGGAACTGGCTTACACCGAAGATAGACACAAAATGCTGGAGTAACTCAGCGGGACAGGCAGCGTCCCTGGAGAGGATTCAAGAGAGTTTATTGTCATGTATCCCAGATAGGACAATGAAATTCCTGAAGGGTGACGTTTGGGGTCAGACTGAAGAAGGGTCTCGTCTCGAAACGTCACCTATTCCTTCGCTCCAGGGATGCTGCCCGTCCCAATTATACTTTATTGCAAAGAGTCGTCATATATAGAGTGCTGACAAAGCTACAAAAGTATTCAATATAGTCCTGATGGTTCCTACATAGAAAATATGTGCAGGAGGAGGCCATTCGGCCCTTCGAGCCAGCACTGCCATTCATTGTGATTATGCTGATCGTCCCCAATCAATAACCCGTGCCTGCCTTCTCCCCGCATCCCTTGAATCCACTAGCCCCGATAGCTCTATCTTCCTCTTCCTTCTCCCCCCCCACCCCTCATCCCCTTGCCGCCCCTCCTAGTTCTCAGCCCACCCCCCCCCCCCCCCACAACGGGTCCCATTTTGTTCTGACCACCGGCACTCACGTGGGCGTCGGCTCTCTGACAGTCCCCCCTCCCTCTCCACTATTCTTCACTCCTCCTCCTCACTCCCCTCCGTCCCCCCACCGACCCCCCCACACTCACCACTGACCCCCCCCTCCCTCTCCACCGTTCCTCCTTGCTTGGCCGCTGAGACTGTCCTTGACCCTCGTGCAAAAACAGAAACAAGGCCGCAAGATCCTAACGCAATCAAGGCAGTTTTTAGTTCAGAATTTAGAGGACAACAACAGATCCATTGCAGGAAGCCTCACAGCACGGTTTGGAAACAGCTCCATCCAAGACCACAATAAATTGCAGAGAATTGTGTACGCAGCCCAGACGATCACACAAACCAACCTCCCTTCCATTGGCTCCATTTATACCTTACGCTGCCTCGGCAAGGCCAGCAGCATCTTCTCCTTCTTCTTGCGCATGGCGTGCACAGCCTAAAGTTGTAGGACAACTTGTTCTATTTGATCTTATTTGATTGTGCACCACCCCACAGCATAATCAAGGACCAATCTCACCCCGACCACTCCCTCTTCTCCCCTCTCCCATCAGGGAAAAGGTACAGGTGTGTAAACGCACACCTCCAGATTCATGATAGTTTCTTCCCAGCTGTTATCAGGCAACTGAACCATCACACCAACAACTAGAGGGCGGTCCTGAGCTATTATCTGCCTCATTGGAGACCCTTGCACTATCTTTGATTGGATTTACTGCCCTTTATCTTCCACTAAACGTTATTCACGATTTTCCCTTCATCTGTATTTGTACAGTGTGAATGCCTCACTTATAATCATGTATTGTCTTTCCGCTGACTGCTTGGCACGCAACAAAAGCTTTTCACTGTTCCTCAGTACATGTGACAATAAACAAATAAACTAAATGGATATGTGGTGTATCGGGTTGAGAAGCCTTCTTCAGTTTGCATATCGGGCCAATAGATCTGTGGATAGAAACATAGAAAATAGGTGCAGGAGTAAGCCATTCGGCCCTTCAAGCCTGCACCGCCATTCGATATGATCATGGCTGATCATCTAACTCAGTATCCCATCCCTGCCTTCTCTCCATACCACCTGATCCCTTTAGCCACAAGGGCCACATCTAACTCCCTCTTAAATATAGCCAATGAACTGGCCTCAACTACCTTCTGTGGCAGAGAATTCCACAGATTCACCACTCTCTGTGTAAAAAATGATTTTCTCATCTCGGTCCTAAAAGACTTCCCTCTTATCCTTAAACTGTGACCCCTAGTTCTGGACTTCCCCAACATAATCTTCCTGCATCTAGCCTGCCCCAACCCCTTAAGAATTTTGTAAGTTTCTATAAGATCCCCCATCAATCTCCTAAATTCTAGCGTGTACAAGCCGAGTCTATCCAGTCTTTCTTCATATGAAAGTCCTGCCATCCCAGGAATCAGTCTGGTGAACCTTCTCTGTACTCCCTCTATGGCAAGAATGTCTTTCCTCAGATTAGGAGACCAAAACTGTAAGTAATACTCCAGGTGTGGTCTCACCAAGACCCTGTACAACTGCAGTAGAACCTCCCTGCTCTTATACTCAAATCCTTTTGCTATGAATGCTAACATACCATTTGCTTTCTTCACTGCCTGCTGCACCTGCATTCCTACTTTCAATGACTGGTGTACCATGACACCCAGGTCTCGTTGCATCTCCCCTTTTCCTAATCAGCCATCATTCAGATAATAGTCTACTTTCCTGTTTTTGCCACCAAAGTGGATAACCTCACATTTATCCCCATTATACTGCATCTGCCATGCATTTGCCCACTCACTCAACCTATCCAAGCCACCTTGCAGCCTACTAGCATCCTCCCCACAACTAACACTGCCCCCCAGCTTCGTGTCATCCGCAAACTTGTAGATGTTGCATTCAATTCCCTCATCCAGATCATTAATGATGCAGTCAACTACAGCACCTAGACAGCCAGGGGGCCTATCCGAGGATGCTGTTTGGTGATTTTAGCTTTGCATTCAACACAATTGTGCCAGAGCTACTATACTCCAAACCTTCCGAGCTGACTGTGCCTGAACCCCTCTGTCGGTGGATCACCAGCTTCCTGACAGGCAGGAAGCAGCATGTGAGGCTGGGAAATCCGCAGACCAAAGACCCTACAGCGAGGAAGATCGTCCACTCGACGAAAAAGACGTAGTACGGTCATGGGCAGATTCACGGGTCATTTTCGGCCCCATTTCCGTAACCGGCTTCCGTCACTGCACCAAAGATCCCGTAGCGGAGCAAAGATACTAGTGCGGAGACGGAAGCCGGTTACGGAAACATCCTCGTAAAAATAAAAGTTCTTTGGGAAAAATCTTCTCCTCATTTTCAGAATTTTAATTGATTTACATAAACTGTTCCCCCCGCAATGTTGATTACACTGCGGGTCAGGTTACTGAAATGGATGAAAAAAAAGGCCCACAGTCCGCTCCGTTGCGTACTACACGTCAGCCCATTGCATTTAGAAGGAGTGGTCTATCTTGCTTGCTATAGGATGTTTGCTGCAAAGGCTTAGCATAGGAGCACCGCAAGGCTGCATACTCTCTCCTCTCTCTACACCAACGACTGCACCTCCAGAGACACCTCTGTCAAGCTTCTCAAGTTTGCGGATGACACAACCCTGATTGGACTGATCCAGGATGAGGAGGAATCTGCCTACAGGCAGGAAGTGTCACAGCTGGTGTCCTGGTGCCATCGCAACAACCTAGAGCTCAATGCTCTTAAGACAGTGGAATTGATTGTAGACTTTAGGAGAGCTCCCCCTCCCCTCCCCCACTCACCATCAACAACACCACAGTTACATCTGTGGAGTGTTTTAAGTTCCTGGGAACCATCATCTCCAAGGACCTTAAGTGGGGGGCTACCATCGACTCCACCATCAAAAAGGCACAACAGAGGATGTACTTCCTACGGCAGCTGAGGAAGCATAATCTGCCACAGACAATGATTGTCCAATTCTATACAGCCATCGTAGAGTCTGTTCTCACCTTCTCCATCGTGGTCTGGTTTGGCTCAGCCACCAAGCACGACACCTGGAGGCTGCAGCGAATCGTCCGATCAGCTGAGAAGGTTATTGGCTGCAACCTTCCCTCCATTGATGAACTATACACTGCAAGGGCCAGGAAGCGAGCGGGCAAGATCATCTCTGACCCCTCTCACCCTGGCCACAAACTCTTTGAATCACTTCCCTCCAGATTGTTAAAGCTGCCACAGCCAGACATAAAAACAGTTTTTATCCACGATTAGTTGCTCTACTCAACAGCCAAAAATCTGTAGCCTCCCTTTGATCTGGTATTTTGTTGGTTCACATACTTGATCAATGGTGTTTTATCCTTAATGTTTTATTATTATTAATGTTTAGAGTTTTCGGAGTCATTCGTAACTGTCACTGTATGTCATGTTGTTACTTGTGGGCGGAGCACCAAGGCAAATTCCTTGTATGTGAATACTTGGCCAATAAACTTACTTACTTAAGACTATGTTCAAGATGGCGGCGCTGGCTTAACAGCTGCGGCCCACCTGCAGTCCGTCTGTTTTTTTCTTTCGTTTTTGTTCCTTGTCATGTTTTAGTTAATTTTGTTTTATTAAGTTGTGTATGTATGTGGGTGGGGTGGGAGAAACAATGCTTTGGCCTCTTCCTTCGGGGGATGCGACTTTTTCTTCGGTCGTGTCCCCCGTCTCCGTCTGCGCCGAGGCCTAATGGCGGGGCTGGCGGCAGTGGAGCTGTGGCGGCGGCAGCAGCGGCGGAGACCTGGCTCAGCCCGGAGGCTGTGGCGGCGGCAGCAGCGGCGGCGGAGACCTGACCCGGCCCTGGAGCTGTGGCGGCAGCAGCGGCAGCTGCAGCGGAGACCTGTCTCGGCCCTGGAGCTGTGGCGGGCGGCGGCGGCAGCGGCAGCTGCAGCGGAGACCTGGCTCGGCCCTGGAGCTGTGGCGGGCGGCGGCGGCAGCGGCAGCTGCAGCGGAGACCTGGCTCGGCCCTGGAGCTGTGGCGGCAGCAGCGGCGGAGACCTGGCCCGGCTGGAGCTGTGGTGGTGGCGGCGGCAGCGGCAGCAGCGGCGGAGACCTGGCCCGGCACCGGGGCTGTGGCTGTGGCGGCGGCGGCAGCGGCAGCAGCGGAGACCTGACTCGGCCTCTGAGCTGTGGCGAGGCAGCGACCACCCGCGGAGTTCGAACCGTCACCTCGGCGCAGAGGGAGAACAAAGAGGGAAGAGCCAGAGACTTTAAGATTTTGCCTTCCACCACAGTGAGGAGGTGTTTGGTGAACTCACTGTGGTGGATGTTAAACCTGTGTTGACTATGTGTTTTGTCATTTTTTTAAAATTATATGTATGACTGCAGGGAAACAGAATTTCGTTCAGACCGAATGGTCTGAATGACAATAAACGAATCTAATCTAATCTAATCTAATCTAATGTGGAAACAGGCCCTTTAGCCCATCGAGGCCGCACCCACACTGATACACCCCCCCTCCACTGTCCAGAAGCAGGGGTCACAGTTTAAGAATAAGGGGTAAACCATTTAGGACTGAGATGAAGAAAAACCTTTTCACCCAGAGAGTTGGAATTCTCTGCCACGGAAGGCAGTGGAGGCCAATTCACTGGACGTTTTCAAGAGAGAGTTAGATTTAGCTCTTAGGGCTAACGGAATCAAGAGATATGGGGAGAAAGCAGGAATGGGATACTGATTTTAGATGTTTAAGAAGGAACTGCAGATGCTGGAAAATCGAAGGTAGACAAAAATGCTGGAGAAACTCAGTGGGTGAGGCAGCATCTATGGAGCGAAGGAAAATGGCAACGTTTCGGGCCGAAACCCTTCTTTAATTAAATGGTGGTGCTGGCTTGAAGGGCAGAATGGCCTACTCCTGCACCTATTTTCTTTGTTTCGATGAAACACTCATACGCCCCTCACTGTGATAATTTTGTGCTGCCTGTTTCTGCTGTAGTGTAAACCATCTCACTGTGATTCAGGTCTCGAGTTGCGAGTCTTGTTCCTGTTGCCCAAAGCTGGAGAGGGGGGTGGGGAAGGGGGGGGTGATTGTTGAGGGGGAGGGGAGGTAGTTAACTACTTAGCTAAACACAATGATTGGGCTGGCAGTCTGTGCCTGTAATTGGGAGGGGAAGGATTAGTTTTGTGGCCTCCTGTGGCCAGTGTGGAGAAGGGGACTTTTGTGTGGATGGCACTTGGAGGTCTCACTAATCAATGCCTGTTGTTTAAACGACAAGGGGGGAGGGAGTATTTGGATTGAGCAATTAGAGTTGGTGAAGTGAGAATGTGACTCCGATCGGAACACCGAGTACCTCCCTGTCTCTCACCGTGAGTTGTAGCTACTGAAGACCGATGATCTTTGCTGAAGTTAGACACAAAAAGCTGGGGTAACTCAGCGGGACAGGCAGCATCTCCGGAGAGAAGGAATGGGTCGAGACCCTTTTTCAGACTGAGAGTCAGAGGAGAGGGAGAGACAGAGATATGGAAGGGAGAGATGTGAAAACGAGACATCGAATGGGAGGAGGCCCAAGGAATTGTAGAATGCATCATTGCCAGCTGAGGGGAAGGTGATAACGAGGCGACATGATCTGTAAATTTAATCAGGAGGACCAGTGAAACTCGTTGGAGAAGTAGGGTGGGGGAGGAGAGACAGAGAGACAGAGATCTAGAGACAGACATATATATATATTCATATTATAGCTATATAAATATAGAAAATAGGTGCAGGAGTAGAGGCCATTCGACCCTTCGAGCCAGCACCGCCATTCAATATGATCATGGCTGACCATCCAACTCAGTATCCTGTACCTGCCTTCTCTCCATACCCCCTGATCCCTTTAGCCACAAGGACCACATCTAACTCCCTCTTATATAGAGCCAATGAACTGGCCTCAAAATATATATATATATATATATATATATATATATATATATATATATACACACACACACACACACACACACACACACACACACACACACATATATATATATATATATATATATATGTATACACACACACACACACACATATATATATATATATATATGTGTGTGTGTGTGTGTTTGTGTGTATATTTATATGTATGTGTGTATATGTATGTGTGTATATATATAGAATAGTTTCTTTATTGTCATTGTAACATGAACCATGTACAACAAAATTTAAATATATATATGTGTATATATATATATATATGTGTGTATAGATGTGTGTGTGCACGCACACACACACACACACACACACACACACACACACACACACACACACACACACACACACACACACACACACACACACACACACACACACACACACACACACACACACAGGAAGTTAGATGAGTCAATGTTCTTACCGCTGGGGTGTAAGCTGCCCAAGCAAAATATGAGGTGCCGTTCCTCCAATTTGCGCTGGGCCTCACTCAGACAGTGGAGGAGGCCCAGGACAGAAAGGTCAGTGTGGGAATGGGAGGGGGAGTTGACCTGCAGCTTGGCTCCATGTCTTGGCATGAGCCTCAGAGAGTGGTAGACACGGATACTGACCTTCCCACCATCAACGGGGGTCGGCAGAGAGTGGTGGAAACTGCCCAGACCATCATGGCTACTGACCTCCCCACCATTGAAGGGATCTACAGCAGGCAATGTCTCAAAAAGGATACACTGCTTGGGTAGCTTACAACCCAATGGTATGAACATTGAACTCTTCAATTTTTGGTGACCTCTAACTAACCCCACTCTCAGCCTCCCCACACACGACTTCCCTCCCTCTAGTTTCACAATTCACAACTTCTCAATCCTGTCTTGGATTTTTCCATTCATCTCTGGCCTTTGTTCCAAACATCCGCTCATCAAAAAAAAACCCACCTATCAGTTGCCGCACTTTGTCCTGCCTCTCCCTTCTTCCAGATATCTTCTCCCCCCCCGCCCCCAACCACCCACCCAAAAATCAGTCTGAAGAAAGGTGCTGACTCGAAACGTCACCTATCCTTGGAGTTCCGCAAGGGTTGATGCTGCGGCTGTTACTCTTCACGTTGTACATTAATGATTCAGACAAGGGGATTGAAGGCTTTGTGGCCAAGTTTGAGGATCA
>JAWMAR010004784.1:0-39812 GCA_036785375.1 Leucoraja ocellata
AACACAAAAGCTGTGATCGTGGACAGTCAAAAGCACATAATCTTCTTAAAAATTAAGAGAACTGAATGAAATTTTCAGTTATCATAGATTGAACCATTCTGAAACAAATATAAAATAATCTTACTTGGAGGACCTGAAATTAAAGCATATAATTAGTTAGTTACCCAATTGTAGCTAATTTCAAACTTCAATTACTAGATCTAAACATCTATCCATTTCTTAATACATGATTAACATTTTTAAATAGCCTAAGTGTCCAAATAATATTCACAAAGAATTCACAATAAAACATGATTTTAAAATCTCATTTACATCAATTTATAGGCCAAATGGAAGGAATTTAGTGTTCAATTGCTGTAAATTAAAGTCAATTTTAAATCAGCTTTCTAGTGGGTTCCTGTGAACGCGCTGGTTTAGAACGTTCACATTGCGCTGGATTTGTGCCTCAAATGCCCAGAAAAATACTACGGGATATAATGGGGCCAAAATGAACTACTCGCTATAGAAAACTTTATATACAGGGTTCTTAAGAAGCCCCTTTTAATGTAAAAATAAGGTACATACCTTTAATTGTTTGCTTTATAAAACCCTGGGGCTGCGAGAGGTCGCGGGTTTAGAGAGTGATTTTTAAACTACTATAACTATTATACATGGCCGTAAAAACTAATAATACCTTTTGCGACGGGGTCTTTCAGCGATTTTTCGTTAATGATTTACTAGGCTGAACATTTTCGATTGCAACAGCCTAGTAAAAATCGCGTTTTCAACCCGCCCCCTCTAAACAGCGCCAAAATCGCGCACACGGGGTGGGGCAGATTCTCATCGACGATTCGGGTAGGTTTTGTAACATACCTACCAGGTAGGGACTTGAAAAGCAGTTTCCCCTCCCCCCCCCCCCCCCCCCCACCACCCCCACACATAAAAAGATTAGACCCCCCAACTAAACACTTTAACGCACTAAAAATAATAAAAATAAGTGAAAGAAAACGGACAGCTGCAGGATAGGGGCCGTTCAGGACAGCGCCCCCACCGATATGCTATTCTATTCTGTAACGACTATTCGACTGCCAGCATGAGCTGATTTCTGATAATATATACGGCATAGTAGGCGGATCATCTACTCATAAAGCATTACAATTGGGTAGTGTGGAGTGACCAATCTACAATTACGAAAGTGGTTTCACAGGTAGATAGGGTCGAGAATAATGCAATTTGGCTTACTGGCATTTATTCGTCAGAAATATTGGTGTAGATATCGGTACATTCATTGGATTTGTATAATACCTTGGCGAGGCTGAGCTTGGAACATTGTCTGCCAGCCTGTTTCAATATAGATGCTATTATGCTGAAATGACAGCAAAGAATCATTGTGAGTAGTTTCCTGGACTGCACGTCTGAGCAATTGGACAGGCAATGACTTTGTTTCTAGGTGTGTAAAATGCCATGCCGTGATCACATAGAAACATAGAAACATAGAAATTAGGTGCAGGAGTAGAGGCCATTCGGCCCTTCGAGCCTGCACCATTCGCCATTCAATATGATCACGGCTGATCATCCAACTCAGTATCCCGTACCTGCCTTCTTTCCATACCCTCTGATCCCCTTAGCCACAAGGGCCACATCTAACTCCCTTTTAAATATAGCCAATGAACTGTGGCCTCAACTACCCTCTGCGGCAGAGAGTTCCAGAGATTCACCACTCTCTGTGTGAAAAAAGTTCTTCTCTCTCGGTTTTAAAGGATTTCCCCCTTATCCTTAAGCTGTGACCCCTTGTCCTGGACTTCCCCAACATCGGGAACAATCTTCCTGCATCTAGCCTGTCCGTCCCCTTAAGAATTTTGTAAGTTTCTATAAGATCCCCTCTCAATCCCCTAAATTCTAGAGAGTATAAACCAAGTCTATCCAGTCTTTCTTCATAAGACAGTCCTGACATCCCAGGAATCAGTCTGGTGAACATTCTCTGCACTCCCTCTATGGCAATAATGTCCTTCCTCAGATTTGGAGACCAAAACTGTACGCAATACTCCAGGTGTGGTCTCACCAAGACCCTGTACAACTGCAGTAGAACCTCCCTGCTCCTATACTCAAATCCTTTTGCTATGAAAGCCAACATACCATTGGCTTTCTTCACTGCCTGCTGCACCTGCATGCCTACTTTCAATGACTGCTGTACCATGACACCCAGGTCTCGCTGCATCTCCCCTTTTCCTAGTCGGCCACCATTTAGATAATAGTCTGCTTTCCTGTTTTTGCCACCAAAATGGATAACCTCACATTTATCCACATTATACTGCATCTGCCAAACATTTGCCCACTCACCCAGCCTATCCAAGTCACCTTGCAGTCTCCTAGCATCCTCCTCACAGCTAACACTGCCCCCCAGCTTAGTGTCATCCGCAAACTTGGAGATATTGCCTTCAATTCCCTCATCCAGATCATTAATATATATTGTAAATAGCTGGGGTCCCAGCACTGAGCCTTGCGGTACCCCACTAGTCACTGCCTGCCATTGTGAAAAGGACCCGTTTACTCCTACTCTTTGCTTCCTGTTTGCCAGACAGTTCTCTATCCATATCAATACTGAACCCCCAATGCCGTGTGCTTTAAGTTTGTATACTAATCTCTTATGTGGGACCTTGTCGAAAGCCTTCTGGAAGTCCAGATACACCACATCCACTGGTTGTCCCCTATCCACTCTACTAGTTACATCCTCGAGATTTAGTGTGAGAGGGGTAAGATTCAGTAGTAACAGGACGGGCTATCATTTTACACATAGAGTGGACGTCTATGGAAATAGCTGTCAGACGAAGTAGTTGAGTAAATATAATAACAACATTTAAAACATTTCGATGGGTCCACGAAGTCCTGCAATCCAGGACTTATACCCATCTCGCTGTCGCAAGAGAGCAACCAATATCATCAAAGACACCACCCACCCAGCACACAATCTGTTCACCCTCCTACCATCTGGCAAGCGCTACCGCAGCAGGCGGAGCGAAACCACCAGATTCAAAAACAGCTTTTTACCTCAGGCCATCAGACTACTCAACACACTCAAGAAAATTCCATGAACATTTAACTTTAACTCAATGTCTGCAGTATAGTATTTGCACTTTTCTATATTGCACCTTTATTATTGCACTTTAATAACATACCTCAACATTTTACTACAGTCAGGCACACTGTGAATATTTTAAATCATGTATAATGTCTATCTTATTTGTATATTGTCTGTCTGTGTTATAAATATTACTTGCACATTTGGAGTAGGGGGAAACGCAATTTCAATCCAATTTATTTGAATTGACAATAAAGTTTTCTTTGAACGTTGAACTTTGAAGAGAAAAGTTCACCATGTGGGATAAGCGGGAACATTTGTGGAGATCCGATCTTGAAATTGATCGTCGTGAGCGAGTTGGGCTGAAAAGCACATGCAGTATGTTCATTGTCACGACTGCGGTAAGTGCGTGGAAGACACTAGGGAGAGAGGAGGGGAGTGTAACAACGCTTAGTTCACCAGGTGTGCGTCAGTATGTGCACTGTGTTTCCAGGACAATGTATTTATTGCCTAGTGCCTCATCAGTGAAGAAAGCCAATGGTATGTTGGCTTTCATAGCAAAAGGATTTGAGTCTAGGAGCAGGGAGGTTCTACTGCAGTTGTACAGGGTCTTGGTGATACCACACCTGAAGTATTGTGTACAGTTTTGGTCTCCAAATCTGAGGAAGGACATTATTGCCATAGAGGATTTGAGTCTAGGAGCAGGGAGGTTCTACTGCAGTTGTACAGTGTCTTGGTGAGACCACACCTGGAGTATTGTGTACAGTTTTGGTCTCCAAATCTGAGGAAAGACATTCTTGCCATAGAGGATTTGAGTATAGGAGCATGGAGGTTCTACTGCAGTTGTACAGGGTCTTGGTGAGACCACATCTGGAGTATTGCGCACAGTTTTGGTCTCCAAATCTGAGGAAGGACATTATTGCCATAGAGGGAGTGCAGAGAAGGTTCACCAGACTGATTCCTGGGATGTCAGGACTGTCTTATGAAGAAAGACTGGATAGACTTGGTTTATACTCTCTAGAATTTAGGAGATTGAGAGGGGATCTTATAGAAACTTACAAAATTATTAAGGGGTTGGACAGGCTAGATGCAGGAAGATTGCTCCCGATGTTGGGGAAGTCCAGGACAAGGGGTCACAGCTTAAGGATAAGGGGGAAATCCTTTAAAACCGAGATGAGGAGAACTTTTTTCACACAGAGAGTGGTGAATCTCTGGAACTCTCTGCCGCAGAGGGTAGTCGAGGCCACAGTTCATTGGCTATATTTAAGAGGGAGTTAGATGTGGCTCCCTTGTGGCTAAGGGGATCAGAGGGTATGGAGAGAAGGCAGGTACGGGATACTGAGTTGGATGATCAGCCATGATCATATTGAATGGCGAATGGTGCAGGCTCGAAGGGCGAATGGCCTCTACTCCTGCACCTAATTTATATGTTTCTGTATTTCTATCAGGACAGGGTGAGTATGTCCAGGCGGTTGTTGCCAGGGCCGGTATTTATTGGGAACCACCGTTGGTATTTACACGGCATGAAAAAGCCGAGGTCAGAATTTGGGATAACAGGGACTACACTCGATTTTCCCAGCGACCTTCCGGCATAGGTATCATTAAAACTGAGCGTCTGGGAAGTGTTGCGTATCTAAAAGAGGTTACCATATAACCATATAACCATATAACAATTACAGCACGGAAACAGGCCATCTCGGCCCTACAAGTCCATGCCGAACAATTTATTTTTTCCCCTTAGTCCCACCTGCCTGCACTCATACCATAACCCTCCATTCCCTTCTCATCCATACGCCTATCCAATTTATCTTTAAATGATACCAATGAACCTGCCTCCACCACTTCCACTGGGAGCTCATTCCACACCGCCACCACTCTCTGCGTAAAGAAGTTCCCCCTCATATTACCCCTAAACTTCTGTCCCTTAATTCTGAAGTAATGTCCTCTTGTTTGAATCTTCCCTATTCTCAAAGGCAAAAGCTTGTCCACATCAACTCTGTCTATCCCTCTCATCATTTTAAAGACCTATATCAGGTCCCCCCTTAACCTTCTGCGCTCCAGAGAATAAAGACCTAACTTATTCAACCTATCTCTGTAACTTAGTTGTTGAAACCCAGGCAACATTCTAGTAAATCTCCTTTGTACTCTCTCTATTTTGTTGACATCCTTCCTATAATTGGGCGACCAAAATGTTACGTTGAGCATTTGAACAGGGTGATTTCACTAAAGGTCACTGGAGCGTAGATCCGCACCCACGTGACCAAAAATCTCAAGTGGAGTACATGCGATACATCCGGTACATGTTAGTGGATGGGAAAACACGCACTTTCCCACCCGTTAAAAATATCGAAAACGGCCAGTTTTTGTTTTGAGCTGCAATTTACTGTGCCAGTCGGGGTGACCGTGAGGCACAGCTACCTAAATTTACAGTCCAAACAAAAGATAGAAACTACGGTAAATTAAAGAGGGAGCTGAAGGTGCCAATCCAGCGGAAATGAACAGCCGACATTTGCCGTGGAGATTTAAAGGTCCAAAATATCGGGAATTATCGCTGAATTTAATAATAATAATAATAATAATAATAATAATAACTTTATTTATAAAGCGCTTTTAGACAACATCAGTTACCACAAAGTGCTGTACATGGGAAGTCAACAAAAAGTTATTACAAACTACTAAAACCATTAAGACGACAGGACTATAAAAACAGTAAAAATTAAAAGACATTAAAAGCACTAAAACAGGAACAAAGTCTCAGCCAGTGTCGAAATCTCGTGGTGGTGAATCTCTGGAACTCTCTGCCACAGAGTGTAGTTGAGGCCAGTTCATTGGCTATATTTAAGAGGGAGTTAGATGTGGCCCTTGTGGCTAAGGGGATCAGGGGGTATGGAGAGAAGGCAGGTACGGGATACTGAGTTGGATGATCAGCCATGATCATATTGAATGGCGGTGCAGGCTCGAAGGGCCAAATGGCCTCTACTCCTGCACCTAATTTCTATGTTTCTATGTTTCTATGAAAGCCAGTGAATAAAAGTGAGTTTTTAGGGAGAATTTAAAGATGGACAGTGAAGGGGCCTGTCTGATCTGCAGCGGCAAGGTGTTCCAGAGTGCCGGGGCAGCAACAGAAAAGGCTCTATCCCCTCTGAGCTTCCGCTTAGACCTTGGTACCTCAGGGAGCAGCTGATCCGCTGACCTGAGGCAGCGGGCAGGAGCATATAGGTGGAGCAGGTCAGAGAGGTAAGGCGGGGCGAGGCCATTCAATGATTTAAAAACAAATAAAATAATTTTAAAATGATGCCTTACTTTAATAGTTAATAATGCCTTACTTTTGATGAAATGCAGCGAGCAAACGCGATAATTCCCGATATTTTGGACCTTTAAATCTCCACGGCAAATGTCGGCTGTTCACTGTAAATCTAGGTAGCTGTGCCTCACGGTCACCCCGACTGGCACAATAAATTGCAGATCAAAACCTGGCCGTTTTCTATGTTTTTAACGGGTGGGAAAGTGCGTGTTTTCCCATCCACTAACATGTACCGGATGTCGAGCATGTCCTCCACTTGAGATTTTTGGTCACGTGGGTGCGGATCTACGCTCCAGTGACCTTTAGTGAAATCACCCTATACTACCGTTGTTGCGCTACAAATTCTTCAGTATTCATATGGGGTTGAAGGAGGGGTTACTGAATTGATTATGGGGAACAAGGAAATGGCAGACCAGTTGAACAGGTACTTTAAATCTGTCTTCACTAAGGAAGTCACAAACAATCTCTCTGATGGAGGGAGTGGCGGCGTGGCTCTGGCTGCAGCGGCTCACCGGCAGTCCCGTTTGTTTTGTTTTGGTTAGTCTAGTTTTTGGTTTTTAGTTTGTGTTTGGGGGGGATGGGGTTTGAAGTCTCTCCCTGCGGGGGAATGCGACCTTTTTGTCGTATTCCCCTTCTCTGCCTCCGTCTGCGCTGAGGTCTAATGGAGCTGGCGACCTCGAGGCTCTGGAGGCAGAGACCGTCTAGACTCGCCCTGAGCTCGCTCCCGTGAGGGTGGCCCGGCTCAGGGCTGGAAGGGGCTGGGACGCTTCCTTACATAGAGAATAGGTGCAGGAGTAGAGGGCATTCGGCCCTTCGAGCCTGCACCATTCGCCATTCAATATGATCATGGCTGATAATCCAACTCAGTATCCTGTACCTGCCTTCTCTCCATACCCTCTGATCCCCTTAGCCACAAGGACCACATCTAACTCCCTCTTAAATATAGCCAATGAACTGTGTGGCTTCGACTACCCTCTGTGGCAGAGAGTTCCAGAGATTCACCACTCTCTGTGTGTGAAAAAAGTTCTCCTCATCTCGGTTTTAAAGGATTTTCCCCTTATCCTTAAGCTGTGACCCATTGTCCTGGACTTCCCCAACATCGGGAACAATCTTCCTGCATCTAGCCTGTCCAACCCCTTAAGGATTTTGTAAGTTTCTATAAGATTCCCCCTCAATCTCCTAAATTCTAGAGAGTATAAACCAAGTCTATCTAGTCTTTCTTCATAAGACAGTCCTGACATCCCAGGAATCAGTCTGGTGAACCTTCTCTGTACTCCCTCTATGGCAATAATGTCCTTCCTCAGATTAGGAGACCAAAACTGTACGCAATACTCCAGGTGTGGTCTCACCAAGACCCTGTACAACTGCAGTAGAACCTCTCTGCTCCTAGACTCAAATCCGGGAGAGAGGCGACGCCCATGTCAAGTCAAGTCAAGTCAAGTTTATTTGTCACATACACATACGGGATGTGCAGTGAAATTAAAGTGGCAATGCTCGCGGACTTTTGTGCAAAAGACAAACAACAAAACAACCAAACAAATTATAAACACAATCATAACACACATATTCTTTTACATAATAAATAATGGAAGGAAAAACGTTCAGTAGAGTTAGTCCCTGGTGAGATAGGCGTTTACAGTCCGAATTGCCTCTGGGAAGAAACTCCTTCTCAACCTCTCCGTTCTCACCGCATGGCAACGGAGGCGTTTGCCTGACTGTAGCTGCTGGAACAGTCCGTTGCAGGGGTGGAAGGGGTCTCCCATGATTTTGTTTGCTCTGGAGTTGCACCTCCTGTTGTATAGTTCCTGGAGGGGGGCGAGTGAAGTTCCCATAGTGCGTTTGTTCAGCCGAACGCACTACTCTCTGCAGAGCCTTCTTGTCCTTGGCAGAGCAATTCCCAAACCAGATGGTAATGTTCCCGGACAAGATGCTTTCCACCGCCGCTGCGTAGAAGCACTGGAGGATCCTCGGAGACACTCTGAATTTCCTCCGGTCCGGGGGAGAAGCGACGCCCATGTCGGGACAGCCCGGTCCGGGGGAGAAGCGACGCACATGTCGGGGACAGCCCGGTCCGGGGGAGAAGCGACGCCCATGTCGGGGCAGCTCGGTCTGCGGGAGAAGCGACGCCCATGTCGGGGCAGCCCGGTCCGGGGGAGAAGCGACGCCCATGTCGGGGCAGCCCGGTCCGGGGGAGAAGTGACGCCCATGTCGGGGTGGCCCGGTCCGAGGCTGAAGACGGTGCGGTACTCACGTGAGGGTGCCTGGGACGGTGTTAGAAACATAGAAACATAGACAATAGGTGCAGGAGTAGAGGCCATTCGGCTCTTCGAGCCTGCACCATTCGCCATTCAATATGATCATGGCTGATCATCCAACTCAGTATCCTATACTTGCCTTCTCTCCATACTCGCTGATCCCCTTAGCCACAAGGGCCACATCTAACTCCCTCTTAAATATAGCCAATGAACTGTGTGGCCTCAACTACCCTCTGTGGCAGAGAGTTCCAGAGATTCACCACTCTCTGAAAGTTCTCCTCATCTCGGTTTTAAAGGATTTCCCCCTTATCCTTAAGCTGTGACCCCTTGTCCTGGACTTCCCCAACATCGGGAACAATCTTCCTGCATCTAGCCTGTCCAACCCCTTAAGGGTTTTGTAAGTTTCTATAAGATCCCCCCTCAATCTTCTAAATTCTAGAGAGTACAAGCCAAGTCTATCCAGTCTTTCTTCATAAGACAGTCCTGACATCCCAGGAATCAGTCTGGGGAACCTTCTCTGCACTCCCTCTATGGCAAGAATGTCCTTCCTCAGATTTGGAGACCAAAACTGTACGCAATACTCCTGGTGTGGTCTCACCAAGACCCTGTACAACTGCAGTAGAACCTCCCTGCTCCTAGACTCAAATCCTCTACGGCAATAATGTCCTTCCTCAGATTCGGAGACCAAAACTGTACGCAATACTCCAGGTGTGGTCTCACCAAGACTCTGTGTTCTGGCGGTGGTGGCCTGAGTCCGGGGTTCTGCCGCGGGCCAGCGGCTGCGTCTACGGGAATGGTGGGCGGCAGCTTCAACCACCCCGGGCCGCGGTGTTTGAGCCGCGAGACTGATGTATAACATCGCCCGGTGGGGTATCGTCCCAGCGCAGAGGGAGAAGAGAAGGGAAGAGACTGTAGACCTCAGACCTTTGCCTCCATCACAGTGCGGAGATGCTGGGTGGTCTCACTGTGTTGGATGTTAATATGTGTTTATAGTTGTTTTATTGTATTGTATTATATGTATAACCATATAGCCATATAACAATTACAGCACGGAAACAGGCCATCTCGGCCCTACAAGTCCGTGCCGAACAACTTTTTTTCCCTTAGTCCCACCTGCCTGCACTCATACCATAACCCTCCATTCCCTTCTCATCCATATGCCTATCCAATTTATTTTTAAATGATACCAATTAACCTGCCTCCACCACTTCCACTGGAAGCTCATTCCACACCGCTACCACTCTCTGAGTAAAGATGTCCCCCCTCATGTTACCTTCTGTCCCTTAATTCTGAAGTCATGTCCTCTTGTTTGAATCTTCCCTATTCTCAAAGGGAAAAGCTTGTCCACGTCAACTCTGTCTATCCCTCTCATCATTTTAAAGACCTCTATCAAGTCCCCCCTTAACCTTATGCGCTCCAGAGAATAATGCCCTAACGTGTTCAACCTATCTCTGTACCTTAGTTGTTGAAACCCAGGCAACATTCTAGTAAATCTCTTCTGTACTCTCTCTAGATTGCACTAGGACAGGCCCTGATTCACAAAGGGCTACCAATTTCCTATCCAACATTAACGCAAAACAAAATGGGGAGGTATAAGTAGCGACGGCGAGGGAGGAATATTTGAGATTAGAGAATTCGCGAAACTCTACACGTTAGTGCCTCATCGATATACGTTATTTTACTGAACCTTAGAGGCATAGAAACATAGAAACATAGAAATTAGGTGCAGGAGTAGAGGCCATTCGACCCTTTGAGCCTGCACCGCCATTCAATATGATCATGGCTGATCATCCAACTCAGTATCCCGTACCTGCCTTCTCTCCATACCCCCTGATCCCTTTAGCCACAAGGGCCACATCTAACTCCCTCTTAAATATAGCCAATGAACTGTGTGTGGCCTCAACTACCCTCTGTGGCAGAGAGTTCCAGAGATTCACCACTCTCTGTGTGAAAAAAGTTCTTCTCATCTCGGTTTTAAAGGATTTCCCCCTTATCCTTAAGCTGTGACCCCTTGTCCTGGACTTCCCCAACATCGGGAGCAATCTTCCTGCATCTAGCCTGTCCAACCCCGTAAGAATTTTGTAAGTTTCTATAAGATCCCCTCTCAATCTCTTAAATTCTAGAGAGTATAAACCAAGTCTATCCAGTCTTTCTTCATAAGACAGTCCTGACATCCCAGGAATCAGTCTGGTGAACCTTCTCTGCACTCCCTCTATGGCAATAATGTCCTTCCTCAGATTTGGAGACCAAAACTGTACGCCATACTCCAGGTGTGGTATCACCAAGACCCTGTACAACTGCAGTAGAACCTCCCTGCTCCTATACTCAAATCCTTTTGCAATAACCATATAACCATATAACAATTACAGCACGGAAACAGGCCATCTCGGCCCTACAAGTCCATGCCGAACAAATTTGTTTCCCCTTAGTCCCACCTGCCTGCACTCGTACCATAACCCTCCATTCCCTTCTCATCCATATGCCTATCCAATTTATTTTTAAATGATACCAATGAACCTGCCTCCACCACTTCCACTGGGAGCTCATTCCACACCGCCACCACTCTCTACGTAAAGAAGTTCCCCCTCATATTACCCCTAAACTTCTGTCCCTTAATTCTGAAGTCATGTCCTCTTGTTTGAATCTTCCCTATTCTCAAAGGGAAAAGCTTGTCCACATCAACTCTCTATCCCTCTCATCATTTTAAAGACCTATATCAGGTCCCCCCTTAACCTTCTGCGCTCCAGAGAATAAAGACCTAACTTATTCAACCTATCTCTGTAACTTAGTCGTTGAAACTAATGTTGAAAGCAATGAAAGCTAACATACCATTGGCTTTCTTCACTGCCTGCTGCACCTGCATGCCTACCTTCAATGACTGGTGTACCATGACACCCAGGTCTCGCTGCATCTCCCCCTTTCCCAATCGGCCACCATTTAGATAATGGTCTGCTTTCCCGTTTTTGCCACCAAAATGGATAACCTCACATTTATCCACATTATACTGCATCTGCCAAACATTTGCCCACTCACCCAGCCTATCCAAGTCACCTTGCAGTCTCCTAGCATCCTCCTCACAGCTAACACTGCCCCCAGCTTAGTGTCATCCGCAAACCTGGAGATATTGCCTTCAATTTCCTCATCCAGATCATTAATATATATTGTAAATAGCTGGGGTCCCAGCACTGAGCCTTGCGGTACACCACTAGTCACTGCCTGCCATTGTGAAAAGGACCCGTTTACTCCTACTCTTTGCTTCCTGTTTGCCAGCCAGTTCTCTATCCACATCAATACTGAACCGCCATTGCCGAGGCAGGGTTGATGCAGCCACTTCTGCCGTCGTGTAATATAGACTGCAAGGTTATTATGATGCAAAGGGAGACTAACAAGCGGTTAGCCATAATGTTGGACTATGAGTTCCTCAGCTTGAAACGATTGTTAATTAGTACAATGAGAGGGAAAGTGGACATTGGACAGTGGACAATGAGCACCGCGCAGACCAGTTAACGTGAACGATATTTATTCTTCAATTAAAGCAGGTATCAAAGCAGGTGTGTGTGTGTGTGTGTGTGTGTGTGTGTGTGTGTGTGTGTGTGTGTGTGTGTGTGTGTGTGTGTGTGTGTGTGTGTGTGTGTGTGTGTGTGTGTGTGTGTGTGTGTGTGTGTGTGTGTGTGCTTGTGTGTGTGCTTGTGTTCACCAGACTGATTCCTGGGATGTCAGGACTGTCTTATGAAGAAAGACTGGATAGACTTGGTTTATATTCTCTAGAATTTAGGAGATTGAGGGGGGATCTTATAGAAACTTACAAAATTCTTAAGGGGTTGGACAGGCTTGATACAGGAAGATTGTTCCCGATGTTGGGGAAGTCCAGAACAAGGGGTCACAGTTTAATGATATGGGGGAAATCCTTTAAAACTGAGATGAGAAGAACTTTTTTCACACAGAGAGTGGTGAATCTCTGGAACTCTCTGCCACAGAGGGTAGTCGAGGCCACAGTTCATTGGCTATATTTAAGAGGGAGTTAGATGTGGCCCTTGTGGCTAAAGGCATCAGGGGGTATGGAGAGAAGGCAGGAACAGGATACTGAGTTGGATGATCAGCCATGATCATATTGAATGGTGGTGCAGGCTCGAAGGGCCGAATGGCCTCTACTCCTGCACCTAATTTCTATGTTTCTATGTTTCTATGTTTGAATGTTCTAATCCTCATTAGTTGAGGCCAGTTCATTGGCTATATTTAAGAGGGAGTTAGATGTGAGAATATGTGTGTTATGATTGTGTTTATAATTTGTTTGGTTGTTTTGTTGTTTGTCTTTTGCACAAAAGTCCGCGAGCATTGCCAATTTCATTTCACTGCACATCTCGTATGTGTATGTGACAAATAAACTTGACTTGACTTGACTTGTGGCCCTTGTGGCCAGGGGGATCAGAGGGTATGGAGAGAAGGCAGGTACGGGATACTGAGTTGGATGATCAGCCATGATCATATTGAATGGCGGTGCAGGCTCGAAGGGCCGAATGGCCTCTACTCCTGCACCTATTTCCTATGTGTCTATGTTTCTATATTAAGGGGTTGGACACACTAGAGGCAGGGATGTTGGGAAAGTCCAGAACCAGGGGGCACAGTTTAAGAATAAGGAATAAGCCATTTAGACCGGAGATGAGGAAATACTTTTTCACACGGAGAGTTGTGAGTCTGTGGAACTATCTGCCTCAGTAGGCCGGTTCTCTGGGTACTTTCAAGAGAGAGCTAGATAGGGCTCTTAAAGATAGCGGAGCCAGAGGATATGGGGAGACGGCAGGAACGGGATACTGATTGGGGATGATCAGCCATGATCACATTGAATGGCGAATGGTGCTGGCTCGAAGGGCCGAGTGGCCTCCTCCTGCACCTGGTGTCTATTGTATTCCACACATTGTGTGTGGATTTTTGGATTTCAGGCATCGATAGTTGGTGCAGTTCCCCACACAATATTGACCACTTTGCCTGCCGCTGGTCTCCACAGGGTGTTGAATGTATCCTCAATAAGGATTGTGTCATAATTGTATAATAGTTTATTATGGATATATGTTTGTATTGTATTGATGGTGATGGGTTCTGGCTTGTTTTATTGTAGTGGAAATATTATTTTTTAATAATTGAATAAGTTTTTTGATTAAAAAAAAATATATATATATATTGACCACTTTTTATCCAATAGACAGTTTCCCCCCCGAACAATTAAGTGTTACGGACGACATCTTCGAAAATAAAAGGCAAACGATCGCGCAACGTGTTTTATTCATTCGTTCAGCAGTTTTTTGTCATCATTGTAACTGAGTATCGCGTTTGCCGGACACAGACAGCGGAACGTCTTCCTGTAGATTGTATCATCTCCTGTGAGTTCATTTACAACATGATCGCCCAGAACTACATGATGCAATCTTCACTTGACGTGCGGGGCAGTGCCGGAGACACTTTCCATATTTCATTTGGCAGTCGGACTCTGGTCATGAAACAAAATCAACATTACCAACGTTCGAAGATGATACTAGACAGACACCTCTGGACATCAATGGGAAATGTAGCCCAGTGTATAGGGTGATTTCACGAAAGGTCACTGGAGCGTAGATCCGCACCCACGTGACCGAAAATCTCAAGTGGAGTACATGCTATACATCCGGTACATGTTAGTAAATCTCCTCTGTACTCTCTCTATTTTGTTGACATCCTTCCTATAATTGTGCGACCAAAATTGTACACCATACTCCAGATTTGGTCTCACCAATGCCTTGTACAATTTTAACATTACATCCCAGCTTCTATACTCAATGCTCTGATTTATAAAGGCTGGCATACCAAATGCTTTCTTTACCACCTTATCTATATTAGATTCCACCTTCAAGGAACTATGCACGGTTATTCCCAGATCCCTCTGTTCAACTGTATTCTTCAATACCATTTACCATGTACGTCCTATTTTGATTTGTCCTGCCAAGGTGTAGCACCTCACATTTATCAGCATTAAACTCCATCTGCCATCTTTCAGCCCATTTTTCCAAATGGCCTGAGGGGCGTAAAGTTAATACCTAAATTTACAGTCCAAAAAAAATATAAATTCAAGAGGGAGCTGAAGGTGCAAATCCAGCGGAAGTGACCAGCGGACATTTGCCGTGGAGATTTAAAGGTCCAAAATATCGGGAATTATCGCGTTTGCTCGCTGCATTCATCAAAAGTAAGGCATTATTGACTTTTTTTAATCTTTATTCATTTGTTATATGAGAAGTTTTAAAAGTGAAAAATCCTTCAGTAAAATTGCAAAATCGCCCATGGTTCTCAGGTGGGTTTTAACATGCAAAATGAAAACGCTTCTGAAGCTACATTTACCATTTAAATAATCGTAAACTATCAATGCGTTTTGAAATACATTTTACTCAGATGCAAGGAATGGGATAATTGTCAACTGTCAGTTGGACAAAATTTGGTTGAATGTGCAGGCTTTAAACAAGAAACATTGAGAAATATATTTTGGCAAATAATAAAATGTCCTAATTTTGTTCAACTGACAGCTGACAATTATCCCATTCCTTAACTTAGTTTCTATCTTTTTTTTGGACTGTAAATTTAGGTAGCTGTGCCTCACGGTCACCCCGACTGGCACAGTAAATTGCAGCTCAAAAACTGGCCGTTTTTGATGTTTTTAACGGGTGTGAAAGTGCGTGTTTTCCCATTCACTAATGTACCATGTACCCATGTACCGGGTGTCTAGCATGTCCTCCACCTGAGAGTTTTGGTCACGTGGGTGCGGATCTACGCTCCATGGACCTATCGTGAAATCACCCTATATCGTGGTATGCGGGACATGGATATCCTGGCCCATATCCCACACCTGTTCCCTCTTGTGAGGGATAAGATGATTAAATCACCATCATTGTGAGGGGCCGAGTGGTTGTAGTCACCGACCTTGTGATGGGCCGAGTAGTTGGAATCACCAACCTTGTGATTCGAATAAACAGTCAGACCATCTGAGTTGTTGATAACATTGTAGAATAACAAGATGAGGTAAGGAATGTAGCTGACAACACAGAAGCTATTCTTTAGGTCAAAGGCAATTAAGTAGGTAAGGGCAACAGCTACTGGGCATGCTTGATTAAATAAATGAATATTGACTTTATGCCCCTCAGGCCATTTGGAAAAATGGGCTGAAAGATGGCAGATGGAGTTTAATGCTGATAAATGTGATGTGCTACACCTTAGGTTGACAAATCAAAATAGGACGTACATGATAAATGGTAGGGAATTGAAGAATACAGTTGAACAGAGGGATCTGGGAATAACCGTGCATAGTTCCTGGAAGGTGGAATCTCATATAGATAGGGTGGTGAAGAAAGCATTTGGTATGCTAACCTTTATAAATCAGAGCATTGAGTATAGAAGCTGGGGTGTAATGTTAAAATTGTACAAGGCATTGGTGAGGCCAAATCTGGAGTATGGTGTACAATATGGTCGCCCAATTATAGGAAGGATGTCAACAAAATAGAGAGAGTACAGAGGAGATTTACTAGAATGTTGCCTGGGTTTCAACAACTAAGTTACAGAGATAGGTTGAATAAGTTAGGTCTTTATTCTCTGGAGCGTAGAAGGTTAAGGGGGGACTTGATAGAGGTCTTTAAAATGATGAGAGGGATAGACAGAGTTGATGTGGACAAGCTTTTCCCTTTGAGAATAGGGAAGATTCAAACAAGAGGACATGACTTCAGCATTAAGGGACAGAAGTTTAGGGGTAATAGAAACATAGAAACATAGAAATTAGGTGCAGGAGTATGCCATTCGGCCCTTCGAGCCTGCACCGCCATTCAATATGATCATGGCTGATCATCCAACTCAGTATCCCGTACCTACCTTCTCTCCATACCCCCTGATCCCCTTAGCCACAAGGGCCACATCTAACTCCCTCTTAAATATAGCCAATGAACTGGCCTCAACTACCCTCTGTGGCAGAGAGTTCCAGAGATTCACCACGCTCTGCGTGAAAAATGTTCTTCTCATCTCGGTTTTAAAGGATTTCCCCTTTATCCTTAAGCTGTGACCCCTTGTCCTGGACTTCCCTAACATCGGGAACAATCTTCCTGCATCTAGCCTGTCCAACCCCTTAAGAATTTTGTAAGTTTCTATAAGATCCCCTCTCAATCTTCTAAATTCTAGAGAGTATAAACCAAGTCTATCCAGTCTTTCTTCATAAGACAGTCTTGACATCCCAGGAATCAGTCTGGTGAACCGTCTCTGCACTCCCTCTATGGCAATAATGTCCTTCCTCAGATTTGGAGACCAAAACTGTACGCAATGCTCCAGGTGTGGTCTCACGAAGACCCTGTACAACTGCAGTAGAACCTCCCTGCTCCTATACTCAAATCCTTTTGCAATGAAAGCTAACGTACCATTCGCTTTCTTTACTGCCTGCTCCACCTGCATGCCTACCTTCAATGACTGGTGTACCATGACACCCAGGTCTCGCTGCATCTCCCCCTTTCCAAATCGGCCACCATTTAGATAATAGTCTGCTTTCCTGTTTTTGCCACCAAAATGGATAACCTCACATTTATCCACATTATACTGCATCTGCCAAACATTTGCCCACTCACCCAACCTATCCAAGTCACCCTGCAGTCTCCTAGCATCCTCCTCACAGCTAACACTGCCCCCCAGCTTAGTGTCATCCGCAAACATGGAGATATTGCCTTCAATTCCCTCATGCAGATCATTAATATATATTGTAAATAGCTGGGGTCCCAGTACCGAGCCTTGGGGTACCCCACTAGTCACTGCCTGCCATTGTGAAAAGGACCCGTTTACTCCTACTCTTTGCTCCCTGTTTGCCAGCCAGTTCTCTATCCACATCAATACTGAACCCCCAATGCCTTGTGCTTTAAGTTTGTATACTAATCTCTTATGTGGGACCTTGTCGAAAGCCTTCTGGAAGTCCAGATACACCACATCCACTGGTTCTCCCCTATCCACGCTACTAGTTACATCCTCGAAAAATTCTATAAGATTCGTCAGACATGATTTACCTTTCGTAAATCCATGCTGACTTTGTCCAATGATTTCACCACTTTCCAAATGTGCTGCTATCCCATCTTTAATAACTGACTCTAGCAGTTTCCCCACTACCGATGTTAGACTAACTGGTCTGAAATTCCCCATTTTCTCTCTCCCTCCCTTCTTAAAAAGTGGGGTTACGTTTGCTACCCGCCAATCTTCAGGACCTACTCCAGAATCTAAAGAGTTTTGAAAGATTATTACTAATGCATCCACTATTTCTGGAGCTACTTCCTTAAGTACTCTGGGATGCAGCCTATCTGGCCCTGGGGATTTATCGGCCTTTAATCCATTCAATTTACCCAACACCACTTCCCGGCTAACCTGGATTTCACTCAATTCCTCCAACTCCTTTGACCCGCGGTCCCCTGCTATTTCCGGCAATTATTTATGTCTTCCTTAGTGAAGACGGAACCAAAGTAGTTATTCAATTGGTCCGCCATATCCTTGTTCCCCATGATCAACTCACCTGTTTCTGACTACAAGGGACCTACATTTGTTTTAACTAATCTCTTTCTTTTCACATATCTATAAAACTTTTGCAGTCAGTTTTTATGTTCCCTGCCAGTTTTCTTTCATAATCTATTTTTCCATTCCTAATTAAGCCCTTTGTCCTCCTCTGCTGGTCTTTGAATTTCTCCCAGTCCTCCGGTATGCTGCTTTTTCTGGCTAATTTGTACGCATCATCCTTCGCTTTGATACTATCCCTGATTTCCCTTGTTATCCATGGATGTACTACCTTGCCTGATTTATTCTTTTGCCAAACTGGGATGAACAATTTTTGTAGTTCATCCATGCAGTCTTTAAATGTCTTCCATTGCATATCCACCGTAAACCCTTTTAGAATTAATTGCCAGTCAATCTTGGCCAATTCACGTCTCATACCCTCAAAGTTACCTTTCTTTAAGTTCAGAACCCTTGTTTCTGAATTAACAATGTCACTCTCCATCCTAATGAAGAACTCAACCATATTATGGTCACTCTTGCCCAAGGGGGCACATACAACAAGATTGCTAACTAACCCTTCCTCATTACTCAATACCCAGTCTAAAATAGCCTGCTCTCTCGTTGGTTCCTCTACATGTTGATTTAGATAACTATCCCGCATACATTCCAAGAAATCCTCTTCCTCAGCACCCCTGCCAATTTGATTCACCCAATCTATATGTAGATTGAAGTCACCCATTATAACCGTTTTGCCTTTGTCGCACGCATTTCTAATTTCCTGTTTGATACCATCTCCAACTTCACTACTACTGTTAGGTGGCCTGTACACAACACCCACCAGCGTTTTCTGCCCCTTAGTGTTTTGCAGCTCTACCCATACCGATTCCACATCCTCCAAACTAATGTCCTTCCTTTCCATTGCATTAATCCCCTCTCTAGTCAGTAACGCTACCCCACCTCCTTTTCCTTTCTGTCTATCCCTCCTGAATATTGAATACCCCTGGATGTTCAGCTCCCAGCCTTGGTCACCCTGGAGCCATGTCTCCGTGATCCCAACTATATCATAGTCATTAATAGCTATCTGCACATTCAACTCATCCACCTTATTACGAATGCTCCTTGCATTGAGACACAAAGCCTTCAGGCTTGTTTTTACAACACTCTTACCCCTTATACAATTATGTTGAAAAGTGGCCCTTTTTGATTTTTGCCCTGGTTTTGTCTGCCTGCCACTTTTACTTTTCACCTTGCTACCTATTTCTTCTACCCTCATTTTACACCCTTCGGTCTCTACGCTCACACATTTAAGAAACCCTTTCCCTTTAACTCCATCCTCCACTGTCCCATTCAACACCCCACTCCCCTTATTCAGTTTAAAGCCACCCGTGTAGCAGTGGCAAACCTGCCTGCCAGAATGCTGGTCCCACACCTGTTAAGATGCAATCCGTCCCTTTTGTACAGTTCCCCCTTACCCCAAAACAGATCCCAGTGATCTAAGAATCTAAATCCCTGCCCCGTGCACCAGTTCCTCAGCCACACGTTCAGGTCCCGTATCTCCCTGTTCCTGCTCTCGCCAGCACGGGGAACTGGAAGCAAACCGGAGATAACAACCCTGGAGGTCCTGCTTTTCAACATTTTTCCGAGCTCTCTAAAGTCACGCTGCAGAATATTCATCCCCTTCTTTCCGACATCGTTTGTGCCGACATGCACTACCACTTCCGGATGTTCACCTTCGCCCTTGAGGATTTTCTGCACTCTGTCCGTGACATCCTGGATCCTGGCACCGGGAAGGCAGCACACCATCCTCGCATCCCGTCTGTTGCCGCAGAAACCCCTGTCCGTACCTCTCACGAGTCTCCCACTACAATGGCCTTGCCTGCCTTAGGCCTTTTTGGTTTTGGCTCAACAGCCCTATTCGCATCACAGGCCAGTCCGCCGCTCACGTCTTCTGTCCCAACAGCTTCTAAGCGGATGAACCTGTTTACAAGAGGTACATCACCCGGGGACGTTCGCATTCCATGCTTCCCTCCCTTTCTCACTGTCTCCCACCTTCTCTCTTCCAGTGCCTTAGGTGTAACAATCGTACTGTGGGACTTGTCGAGGAACGACTCCGTTTCTCGTACGAATCGGAGGTCGTCCACTTGCTTCTCCAGTTCCCCAACACGGCCCTTCAGGAGCTCTACCTGGATGCATTTTTCGCATTTGTAGCAGCCAGAGGCACCAGCGGTGTCCTTGACCTCCCACATACTGCAAGCATCGCACTGAACCAGCTTGCCTGACATCTCCTTCTTTGGTCTCTACCTCTCAAGCGTATTGCGTGGTCTCCTCTCCTCAGCCTCCTCGCCGAAGACTCTCGAGCCAAATACTCACACTTTTCTCACAGGGCACTTCGCTCGCTAAGCCGCTCACTCACTGCCGCTCGCAAAGAGCTGTCCTGCTTAAATTGACTGATAAATTGCCTGATTTACCAATTTACAGAGCAAATTCCTCAGTTTTCAACTGTTTCCACCCCTCTCCTCACACTTGGGCTAGAGCCAATCAGTCGTATCTCTTGCTAATCTGTTGCTGCTGTTGTTCCTCCCAAATCTACAGCAGTAATATGAGGGGGAACTTCTTTACTCAGAGAGTGGTAGCGGTGTGGAATGAGCTTCCAGTGGAAGTGGTGGAGGCAGGTTCGTTGGTATCATTTAAAAATAAATTGGATAGGCATATGGATGAGAAGGGAATGGAGGGTTATGGTATGAGTGCAGGCAGGTGGGACTTAGGGAAAAAACGTTGTTCGGCACGGACCTGTAGGGCCGAGATGGCCTGTTTCCGTGCTGTAATGATATGATATGATATGCCATTTATTGTCACTATACATGTACAGTGAAACTGAAAGCTGCTCGTACTCAGTGCATACATACAATTTTACACAAAAAACAAGAAACAGAAAAACAAAACAGAAGGGAGATGGGGGGGGGAATAGGTGCACAAATTCTACGGCGCTACATACATATATACATATATACAGATGGAAGTCCGTGTTGGGCGGTGTAGTCAGTGCATGTGTGGATTTGAATTTATGGTAGATATAATTCTCGGGAAGCAGCTATTCCTGAGTCTGTTTGTCCTGGATTTGATGCACCTATAGCGCCTTCCAGAGGGCAGCAGGTCGAACAGTCCAAACGCAGGATGGGAGCTGTCTTTGATGATCTTCTTTGCCCTGCTAAGGCAGCGGGAGGTGTAGATGTCCATCAGGGAGGGGAGAGGGCAACCAATGATCCTCTGCGCTGTCCTGGTTACCCTCTGAAGCCTCTCCCTGTCTGCCATGGTGCAGCTGCCATACCATGCTGTAATGCAGTATGTCAGCAGGCTCTCAATTGTTATATCGTTATATGGTTGTGATTCGAACAAACAGTCAGACCTTCAGAGCTGCTGATAACATTGTAGAATAACAAGATGAGGTAAGGAATGTAGCTGACAACACAGAACCTATTCTTTAGGTCAAAGGCAATTAAGTACACTTAAGTGCACTTTCGAGTTCATTTTAAAATTATTTTATTTGTTTTTAAATCATTGAATGGCCTCACCCCGCCTTATCTCTCTGAGCTGCTCCACCTATATGCTCCTGCCCGGTGCCTCAGGTCAGCGGATCAGCTGCTCCTTGAGGTACCAAGGTCTAAGGGGAAGCTCAGATGGGATAGAGCCTTTTCTGTTGCTGGCCCGGCACTTTGGAACACCTTGCCGCTGCAGATCAGACAGGCCCCTTCACTGTCCATCTTTAAATCTTCCCTAAAAACTCACTTTTATTCACTGGCTTTCGACACTGGCTGAGACATTGTTCCTGTTTTTGTGCTTTTAATGTCTTTTAATTTTTACTGTTTTTATAGTCCTGTCGTCTTAATGGTTTTAGTAGTTTGTAATAACTTTTTGTTGACTTCCCATGTACAGCACTTTGTGGTAACTGATGTTGTCTAAAAGCGCTTTATAAATAAAGTAAACATAAAATAAAGTAGATAAGGGCAACAGCTACTGAGCATGCTTGATTAAATAACTGAATATTAATTTTACGCCCCTCATGACAAAGAACCTAATTTAAATGTACATGCGATGTATGATGTGGGAGGAGAGGGAATGATTGATGATGCATGAAGGGGAGGGTTGGAAGATTGTGAAGCTCGGTACCCTGATTGGAAGGGGTCAGAAGGGGAGGGGTCCGATCAATAAAGACTGTAGACTGAATTGTATAAAATTAGACGTTTTTCCTTTGTTCGGCGTGTCTCAACTTCGATAGGCACCGGATTCTGCAGACTCGCAAATAAAGCATTTCTTGTTTCCACGATTTAGTCTCTGAGTAGTGATTGTGAGCAGAAACTATATCTCACACTCTCATGTTTTGAACATTCTGACCGGTTTCATTTGGCGCTGGGAAAAATACGGGGCAGTGATTGTAGAGGATTTAACATTCCGATGGTACTAATGCGCGCTCGTTAGGAACAGAATAAAACAGGAGTGTGGTTGACGGGACTTTGCGCTTCACAATTAACCATATAACCATATAACAATTACAGCACGGAAACAGGCCATCTCGGCCCTACAAGTCCGTGCCGAAATACTTTTTTCCCTTAGTCCCACCTGCCTGCACTCATACCATAACCCTCCATTCCCTTCTCATCCATATGCCTATCCAATTTATTTTTAAATGATACCAACGAACCTGCCTCCACCACTTCCACTGGAAGCTCATTCCACACCGCTACCACTCTCTGAGTAAAGAAGTTCCCCCTCATGTTACCTTCTGTCCCTTAATTCTGAAGTCATGTCCTCTTGTTTGAATCTTCCCTATTCTCAAAGGGAAAAGCTTGGCCACATCAACTCTGTCTATTCCTATCATCATTTTAAAGACCTCTATCAAGTCCCCCCTTAACCTTCTGCGCTCCAGAGAATAATGCCCTAACGTGTTCATCCTATCTCTGTAACTTAGTTGTTGAAACCCAGGCAACATTCTAGTAAATCTCCTCTGTACTCTCTCTAGATTGCACCAGGACAGGCCCTGATTCACAAAGGGCTACCACCTTCCTATCCAACATTAACGCAAAACAAAATGGGGAGGTATAAGTAGCGACGGCGAGGGAGGAATATTTGAGATGGGAGAGTTAGCGAAATTCTACACGTTAGTGCCTCATCGATATACGTTATTTTACTGAACCTTAGAGGCATAGAAACATAGAAACATAGAAATTAGGTGCAGGAGTAGAGGCCATTCGGCCCTTCGAGCCTGCACCGCCATTCAATATGATCATGGCTGATCATCCAACTCAGTATCCCGTACCTGCCTTCTCTCCATACCCCCTGATTCCCTTAGCCACAAGGGCCACATCTAACCCTCTTAAATATAGCCAATGAACTGTGTGTGACCTCAAAAACCCTCTGTGGCAGAGAGTTCCAGAGATTCACCACTCTCTGTGTGAAAAAAGTTCTTCTCATCTCGGTTTTAAAGGATTTCCCCCTTATCCTTAAGCTGTGACCCCTTGTCCTGGACTTGCCCAACATCGGGAGCAATCTTCCTGCATCTAGCCTGTCCAACCCCGTAAGAATTTTGTAAGTTTCTATAAGATCCCCTCTCAATCTCCTGAATTCTAGAGAGTATAAACCAAGTCTATCCAGTCTTTCTTCATAAGACAGTCCTGACATCCCAGGAATCAGTCTGGTGAACCTTCTCTGTACTCCCTCTATGGCAATAATGCCCTTTGGATTTGGAGACCAAAACTGTATGCAAAACTCCAGGTGTGGTCTCACCAAGACGCTGTACAACTGCAGTAGAACCTCCCTGCTCCTATACTCAAATCCTTTTGCAATGAAAGCTAACATACCATTGGCTTTCTTCACTGCCTGCTGCACCTGCATGTCTACTTTCAATGACTGGTGTACTATGACACCCAGGTCTCGCTGCATCTCCCCCTTTTCCTAGTCGGCCACCATTTAGATAATAGTCTGCTTTCCCGTTTTTGCCACCAAAATGGATAATCTCACATTTATCCACATTATACTGCATCTGCCAAACATTTGCCCACTCACCCAGCCTATCCAAGTCACCTTGCAGTCTCCTAGCATCCTCCTCACAGCTAACACTGCCACCCAGCTTAGTGTCATCCGCAAACTTGGAGATGATGCCTTCAATTCCCTCATCCAGCTCATTAATATATATTGTAAATAGCTGGGGTCCCAGCACTGAGCCTTGCGGTACCCCACTAGTCACTGCCTGCCATTGTGAAAAGGACCCGTTTACTCCTACTCTTTGCTTCCTGTTTGCCAGCCAGTTCTCTATCCACATCAATACTGAACCCCCAATGCCGAGGCAGGTTGATGCAGCCACTTCTGCCGTCGTGTAATAAAGACTGCAAGGTTATTATGATGCAAAGGGAGACTAACAAGTGGTTAGCCATAATGTTGGACTATGAGTTCCTCAGCTTGAAACGATTGTTAATTAGTACAATGAGAGGGAAAGTGGACATTGGACAGTGGACAATGAGCACCGCGCAGACCAGTTAACGTGAACGATATTTATTCTTCAATTAAAGCAGGTATCAAAGCAGGTGTGTGTGTGTGTGTGTGTGTGTGTGTGTGTGTGTGTGTGTGTGTGTGTGTGTGTGTGTGTGTGTGTGTGTGTGTGTGTGTGTGTGTGTGTGTGTGCTTGTGTGTGTGTGTGTGTGTGTGTGTGTGTGTGTGTGTGTGTGTGTGTGTGTGTGTGTGTGTGTGTGTGTGTGTGTGTGTGTGTGTGTGTGTGTGTGTGTGTGTGTGTGTGTGTGCTTGTGTTCACCAGACTGATTCCTGGACTGTCTTATGAAGAAAGACTGGATAGACTTGGTTTATACTCTCTAGAATTTAGGAGATTGAGAGGGGATCTTATAGAAACTTACAAAATTCTTAAGGGGTTGGACAGGCTTGATGCAGGAAGATTGTTCCCGATGTTGGGGAAGTCCAGGACAAGGGGTCACAGTTTAAGGATAAGGGGGAAATCCTTTAAAACCGAGACGAGAAGAACTTTTTTCACACAGAGAGTGGTGAATCTGTGGAATTCTCTGCCACAGAGGGTAGTCGAGGCCACGCAGTTCATTGGCTATATTTAAGAGGGAGTTAGATGTGGCCCTTGTGGCTAAGGGGATCAGAGGGTATGGAGAGAAGGCAGGTACAGGATACTGAGTTGGATGATCAGCCATGATCATATTGAATGGCGAATGGTGCAGGCTCGAAGGGCCGAATGGCCTCTACTCCTGCACCTATTGTCTATGTTTCTATGTTTCTATATTAAGGGGTTGGGCACACTAGAGGCAGGGATGTTGGGAAAGTCCAGAACCAAGGGCCACAGTTTAAGAATAAGGAATAAGCCATTTAGACTGGAGATGAGGAAATACTTTTTCACACAGAGAGTTGTGAGTCTGTGGAATTCTCTGCCTCGGTGGAGGCCGGTTCTCTGGATGCTTTCAAGAGAGAGCTGGATAGGGCTCTTAAAGACAGCCGAGCCAGAGGATATGGGGAGACGGCAGGAACGGGGTACTGATTGGGGATGATCAGCCATGATCACATTGAATGGCGAAAGTTGCTGGCTCGAAGGGCCGAGTGGCCTCCTCCTGCACCTGTTGTCTATTGTATTCCGCGCATTGTGTGTGGATTTTTGGGATTCTGGCATCGATAGTTGGTGCAGTTCCCCACCAATATTGACCACTTTGCCTGCCACTTTTGCGGGCTGGAAGAGTCTGTGTACCACGTGTACATGGAGTGCGTGTGGCTGCAGCCACTGTTTGAATATCTAAAGGGGCTGCTCCTTGCCTTCTGGCTGCATTTTTCACCCACCATCCTCATCTTTGGACACCCTGTGCGTAGGGGAGAGGGTAGGGCTGAAGATGTCCTGGTTGGGTTGCTCCTGGGCCTGGCCAAGCTGGCCATCCGCGAGTCACGGCGCCAGACGGCGGAGGGCTCTACCCGAGCCGGCTGCCTGCCCCTTTTCCGGGGTTACGTCAGTGCCCGGGTGGGATTAGAAAGGGAATACGCCCTGTCTGTGGGCACCCTGAGGGAGTTCCGGGAACGCTGGGCTCCGCAGGGTGTTGAATATATCCTCAATAAGGATTGTATCATAATTGTATAATAGTTTATTATGGATATATGTTTGTATTGTATTTATGGTGGTGGGTTCTGGCTTGTTTTATTGTAGTGTAAATATTATTTTTTAATAATTGAATAAATTTTTTGATTTAAAAAAAATATATATATATATTGACCACTTTTTATCCAATAGACAGTTTCCCCCCCGAACAATTATTGTTACGGACGACATCTTCGAAAATAAAAGGCAAACGATCATGCAACATGTTTTATTCATTCGTTCAGCTGTTTATTGTTATCATTGTAACTGAGTATCGCGTTTGCCGGACACAGACAGCGGAACGTCTCCCTGTAGATTGTATCATCCACCGTGAGCTTGTTTACAACATGATCGCCCAGTACTACATGATGCAATCTTCACTTGACCTGCGGGGCAGTGCCGGAGACACTTTCCATTTTTCATTTGGCAGTCGGACTCTGGTCATGAAACAAAATCAACATTACCAACGTTCGAAGATGATATTAGACAGACACCACTGGACATCAATGGGAAATGTGGCCCAGTGTATAGGGTGATTTCACGAAAGGTCACTGGAGCGTAGATCCGCACCCACGTGACCGAAAATCTCAAGTGGAGTACATGCTATACATCCGGTACATGTTAGTAAATCTCCTCTGTACTCTCTCTATTTTGTTGACATCCTTCCTATAATTGGGCGACCAAAATTGTACACCATACTCCAGATTTGGTCTCACCAATGCCTTGTACAATTTTAACATTACATCCCAACTTCTATACTCAATGCTCTGATTTATAAAGGCTAGCATACCAAATGCTTTCTTTACCACCCTATCTATATGAGATTCCACCTACAAGGAACTATGCACGGTTATTCCCAGATCCCTCTGTTCAACTGTATTCTTCAATTCCCTACCATTTACCATGTACGTCCTATTTTGATTTGTCCTGCCAAGGTGTAGCACCTCACATTTATCAGCATTAAACTCCATCTGCCATCTTTCAGCCCATTTTTCCAAATGGCCTGAGGGGCGTAAAGTTAATACCTAAATTTACAGTCCAAAAAAGAGATAAATTCAAGAGGGAGCTGAAGGTGCAAATCCAGCGGAAGTGACCAGCGGACATTTGCCGTGCAGATTTAAAGATCCAAAATATCGGGAATTATCGCGTTTGCTCGCTGCATTTCATCAAAAGTAAGGCATTATTGACTTTTTTAAATCTTTATTCATTTGTTATATGAGAAGTTTTAAAAGTGAAAAATCCCTCAGTAAAATTGCAAAATCGCCCATGGTTCTCAGGTGGGTTTTAACATGCAAAATGAAAACGCTTCTGAAGCTACATTTACCATTTAAATAATGGTAAACTATCAATGCGTTTTGAAATACATTTTACTCAGATGCAAGCTAAGGAATGGGATAATTGTCAGCTGTCAGTTGGACAAAATGTGGGTGAATGTGCAGGCTTTAAACAAGAAACATTGAGAAATATATTTTGGCAAATAATAAAATGTCCTAATTTTGTCCAACTGACAGCTGACAATTATCCCATTCCTTAACTTACTTTCTATCTTTTTTTTGGACTGTAAATTTAGGTAGCTGTGCCTCACGGTCACCCCGACTGGCACAGTAAATTGCAGCTCAAAAACTGACCGTTTTCGATGTTTTTAACGGGTGTGAAAGTGCGTGTTTTCCCATTCACTAATGTACAATGTACCCATGTACCGGATGACTAGCATGTCCTCCACCTGAGATTTCTGGTCACGTGGGTGCGGATCTACGCTCCAGTGACCTATCGTGAAATCACCCTATATCGTGGTATGCGGGACATGGATATCCTGGCCCATATCCCACACCTGTTCCCTCTTGTGAGGGATAAGATGATTAAACCACCATCATTGTGAGGGGCCGAGTGGTTGTAGTCACCGACCTTGTGATGGGCCGAGTGGTTGGAATCACCAACCTTGTGATTCGAATAAACAGTCAGACCTTCTGAGTTGTTGATAACATTGTAGAATAACAAGATGAGGTAAGGAATGTAGCTGACAACACAGAAGCTATTCTTTAGGTCAGAGACAATTAAGTAGGTAAGGGCAACAGCTACTGGGCATGCTTGATTAAATAAATGAATATTGACTTTATGCCCCTCAGGCCATTTGGAAAAATGGGCTGAAAGATGGCAGATGGAGTTTAATGCTGATAAATGTGATGTGCTACACCTTAGGTGGACAAATCAAAATAGGACGTACATGGTAAATGGTAGGGAATTGAAGAATACAGTTGAACAGAGGGATCTGGGTATAACTGTGCATAGTTCCTGGAAGGTGGAATCTCATATAGATAGGGTGGTGAAGAAAGCATTTGGTATGCTAGCCTTTATAAATCAGAGCATTGAGTATAGAAGCTGGGGTGTAATGTTAAAATTGTACAAGGCATTAGTGGGGCCAAATCTGGAGTATGGTGTACAATGTGATCGCCCAATTATAGGAAGGATGTCAACAAAATAGAGAGAGTACAGAGGAGATTTACTAGAATGTTGCCTGGGTTTCAACAACTAAGTTACAGAGATAGGTTGAATAAGTTAGGTCTTTATTCTCTGGAGCGCAGAAGGTTAAGGGGGGACTTGATAGAGGTCTTTAAAATGATGAGAGGGATAGACAGAGTTGATGTGGACAAGCTTTTCCCTTTGAGAATAGGGAAGAGTCAAACAAGAGGACGTGACTTCAGAATTAAGGGACAGAAGTTTAGGGGTAATATGAGGGAGAACTTCTTTACTCAGAGAGTGGTAGCGGTGTGGAATGAGCTTCCAGTGGAAGTGGTGGAGGCAGGTTCGTTGGTATCATTTAAAAATAAATTGGATAGGCATATGGATGAGAAGGGAATGGAGGGTTATGGTATGAGTGCAGGCAGATGGGACTAAGGGAAAAAACGTTGTTCGGCACGGACTTGAAGGGCCGAGATGGCCTGTTTCCGTGCTGTAATTGTTATATGGTTATATGGTTGTGATTCGAACAAACAGTCAGACCTTCAGAGCTGCTGATATCATTGTAGAATAACAAGATGAGGTAAGGAATGTAGCTGACAACACAGAACCTATTCTTTGGGTCAAAGACAATTAAGTACACTTAAGTGCACTTTCGAGTTCATTTTAAAATGTTTTTATTTGTTTTTAAATCATTGAATGGCCTCGCCCCGCCTTACCTCTCTGAGCTGCTCCACCTATGTGCTCCTGCCCGGTGCCTCAGTTCAGCGGATCAGCTGCTCCTTGAGGTACCAAGGTCTAAGCGGAAGCTCAGAGGGGATAGAGCCTTTTCTGTTGCTGCCCAGGCACTCTGGAACACCTTGCCGCTGCAGACCAGACAGGCCCCTTCACTGTCCATCTTTAAATCTTCCCTAAAAACTCACTTTTATTCACTGGCTTTCGACACTGGCTGAGACATTGTTCCTGTTTTTGTGCTTTTAATGTCTTTTAATTTTTACTGTTTTTATAGTCCTGTCGTCTTAATGGTTTTAGTAGTTTGTAATAACTTTTTGTTGACTTCCCATGTACAGCACTTTGTGGTAACTGATGTTGTCTAAAAGCGCTTTATAAATAAAGTAAAAATAAAATAAAGTAGATAAGGGCAACAGCTACTGAGCATGCTTGATTAAATAACTGAATATTAATTTTACGCCCCTCATGACAAATAACATAATTTAAATGTACATGCGATGTATGATGTGGGAGGAGAGGGAATGATTGATGATGCATGGAGGGGAGGGTTGGAAGATTGTGAACCTCGGTACCCTGATTGGAAGGGGTCAGAAGGGGAGGGGTCCGATCAATAAAGACTGTAGACTGAATTGTATAAAATTAGACGTTTTTCCTTTGTTCGGCGTGTCTCAACTTCGATAGGCACCGGATTCTGCAGACTCGCAAATAAAGCATTTCTTGTTTCCACGATTTAGTCTCTGAGTAGTGATTGTGAGCAGAAACTATATCTCACACTCTCATGTTTTGAACATTCTGACCGGTTTCATTTGGCGCTGGGAAAAATACGGGGCAGTGATTGTAGAGGATTTAACATTCCGATGGTACTAATGCGCGCTCGTTAGGAACAGAATAAAACAGGAATGTGGTTGACGGGACTTTGCGCTTCACAATTAACCATATAACCATATAACAATTACAGCACGGAAACAGGCCATCTCGGCCCTACAAGTCCGTGCCGAACAACTTTTTTCCCTTAGTCCCACCTGCCTGCACTCATACCATAACCCTCCATTCCCTTCTCATCCATATGCCTATCCAATTTATTTTTAAATGATACCAATGAACCTGCCTCCACCACTTCCACTGGAAGCTCATTCCACACCGCTACCACTCTCTGAGTAAAGATGTTCCCCCTCATGTTACCTTCTGTCCCTTAATTCTGAAGTCATGTCTTCTTGTTTGAATCTTCCCTATTCTCAAAGGGAAAAGCTTGTCCACATCAACTCTGTCTATCCCTCTCATCATTTTAAAGACCTCTATCAAGTCTCCCCTTAACCTTCTGCGCTCCAGAGAATAATGCCCTAACGTGTTCAACCTATCTCTGTAACTTAGTTGTTGAAACCCAGGCAACATTCTAGTAAATCTCCTCTGTACTCCCTCTAGATTGCACTAGGACAGGCCCTGATTCACAAAGGGCTACCACCTTCCTATCCAACATTAACGCAAAACAAAATGGGGAGGTATAGGTAGCGACGGCGAGGGAGGAATATTTGAGATGGGAGAATTAGCGAAACTCTACACGTTAGTGCCTCATCGATATACGTTATTTTACTGAACCTTAGAGGCATAGAAACATAGAAACATAGAAATTAGGTGCAGGATTAGAGGCCATTCGGCCCTTTGAGCCTGCACCGCCATTCAATATGATCATGGCTGATCATCCAACGTACCTGCCTTCTCTCCATACCCCCTGATCCCCTTAGCCACAAGGGCCACATCTAACTCCCTCTTAAATATAGCCAATGAACTGTGTGTGGCCTCAACTACCCTCTGTGGCAGAGAGTTCCAGAGATTCACCACTCTCTGTGTGAAAAAAGTTCTTCTCATCTCAGTTTTAAAGGATTTCCCCCTTATCCTTAAACTGTGACCCCTTGTCCTGGATTCCCCAACATCGGGAACAATCTTCCTGCATCAAGCCTGTCCAACCCCTTAAGAATTTTGTAAGTTTCTATAAGATTCCCTCTCAATCTCCTAAATTCTAGAGAGTATAAACCAAGTCTATCCAGTCTTTCTTCATAAGACAGTCCTGACATCCCAGGAATCAGTCTGGTGAACACAAGCACACACACACACACACACACACACACACACACACACACACACACACACACACACACACACACACACACACACACACACACACACACACGCACACGCACACACACACACACACACACACACACACACACACACACACACACACACACACACACACACACACACACACACACACACACACGCACACACACCTGCTTTGATACCTGCTTTAATTGAAGAATAAATATCGTTCACGTTAACTGGTCTGCGCGGTGCTCATTGTCCACTGTCCAATGTCCACTTTCCCTCTCATTGTACTAATTAACAATCGTTTCAAGCTGAGCAGCTCATAGTCCAACATTATGGCTAACCGCTTGTTAGTCTCCCTTTGCATCCCTTTAATAACCTTGCAGTCTTTATTACACGACGGCAGAAGTGGCTGCATCAATCCTGCCTCGGCATTGGGGGTTCAGTATTGATGTGGATAGAGAACTGGCTGGCAAACAGGAAGAAAAGAGTAGGAGTAAACGGGTCCTTTTCACAATGGCAGGCAGTGACTAGTGGGGTACCGCAAGGCTCAGTGCTGGGACCCCAGCTATTTACAATATATATTAATGATCTGGATGAGGGAATTGAAGGCAACATCTCCATGTTTGCGGATGACACTAAGCTGGGGGGCAGTGTTAGGAAGATTGTTCCCGATGTTGGGGAATCCAGGACAAGGGGTCACAGTTTAAGGATAAGGGGGAAATCCTTTAAAACTGAGATGAGAAGAACTTTTTTCACACAGAGAGTGGTGAATCTCTGGAACTCTCTGCCACAGAGGGTAGTCGAGGCCACAGTTCATTGGCTATATTTAAGAGGGAGTTAGATGTGGCCCTTGTGGCTAAAGGGATCAGGGGGTATGGAGAGAAGGCAGGAACAGGATACTGAGTTGGATGATCAGCCATGATCATATTGAATGGTGGTGCAGGCTCGAAGGGCCGAATGGCCTCTACTCCTGCACCTAATTTCTATGTTTCTATGTTTCTATGTTTGAATGTTCTAATCCTCATTAGTTGAGGCCAGTTCATTGGCTATATTTAAGAGGGAGTTAGATGTGAGAATATGTGTGTTATGATTGTGTTTATAATTTGTTTGGTTGTTTTGTTGTTTGTCTTTTACACAAAAGTCCGCGAGCATTGCCACTTTCATTTCACTGCACATCTCGTATGTGTATGTGACAAATAAACTTGACTTGACTTGACTTGTGGGCCTTGTGGCCAAGGGGATCAGAGGGTATGGAGAGAAGGCAGGTACGGGATACTGAGTTGGATGATCAGCCATGATCATATTGAATGTCGGTGCAGGCTCGAAGGGCCGAATGGCCTCTACTCCTGCACCTATTTTCTATGTTTCTATGTTTCTATATTAAGGGGTTGGACACACTAGAGGCAGGGATGTTGGGAAAGTCCAGAACCAGGGGCCACAGTTTAAGAATAAGGAATAAGCCATTTAGACCGGAGATGAGGAAATACTTTTTCACACGGAGAGTTGTGAGTCTGTGGAATTCTCTGCCTCGGTGGAGGCCGGTTCTCTGGGTACTTTCAAGAGAGAGCTGGTTAGGGCTCTTAAAGATAGCGGAGCCAGAGGATATGGGGAGACGGCAGGAACGGGATACTGATTGGGGATGATCAGCCATGATCACATTGAATGGCGAATGGTGCTGGCTCGAAGGGCCGAGTGGCCACTACTCCTGCACCTGTTGTCTATTGTATTCCGCACATTGTGTGTGGATTTTTGGAATTCAGGCATCGATAGTTGGTGCATTTCCCCACCAATATTGACCACTTTGCCTGCCACTTTTGCGGGCTGGAAGAGTCTGTGTACCACGTGTACATGGAGTGCGTGAGGCTGCAGCCACTGTTTGAATATCTAAAGGGGCTGCTCCTTGCCTTCTGGCTGCATTTTTCACCCACCATCCTCATCTTTGGACACCCTGTGCGTAGGGGAGAGGGTAGGGCTGAAGATGTCCTGGTTGGGTTGCTCCTGGGCCTGACCAAGCTGGCCATCCGCGAGTCACGGCGCCAGACGGCGGAGGGCTCTACCCGGGCCAGCTGCCTGCCCCTTTTCCGGGGTTACGTCCGTGCCCGGGTGGGATTAGAAAGGGAATACGCCCTGTCTGTGGGCACCCTGAGGGAGTTCCGGGACCGCTGGGCTCCGCAGGGTGTAGAATGTATCCTCAATAAGGATTGTATCATAGAAACATAGAAACATAGAAACATAGAAATTAGGTGCAGGAGTAGAGGCCATTCGGCCCTTCGAGCCTGCACCGCCATTCAATATGATCATGGCTGATCATCCAACTCAGTATCCCGTACCTGCCTTCTCTCCATACCCCCTGATCCCCTTAGCCACAAGGGCCACATCCAACTCCCTCTTAAATATAGCCAATGAACTGGCCTCAACTACCCTCTGTGGCAGAGAGTTCCAGAGATTCACCACTCTCTGTGTGAAAAGAGTTCTTCTCATCTCGGTTTTAAAGGATTTCCCCCTTATCCTTAAGCTGTGACCCCTTGTCCTGGACTTCCCTAACATCGGGAACAATCTTCATGCATCTAGCCTGTCCAACCCCTTAAGAATTTTGTAAGTTTCTATAAGATCCCCTCTCAATCTTCTAAATTCTAGAGAGTATAAACCAAGTCTATCCAGTCTTTCTTCATAAGACAGTCCTGACATCCCAGGAATCAGTCTGGTGAACCGTCTCTGCACTCCCTCTATGGCAATAATGTCCTTCCTCAGATTTGGAGACCAAAACTGTACGCAATACTCCTGGTGTGGTCTCACCAAGACCCTGTACAACTGCAGTAGAGCCTCCCTGCTATACTCAAATCCTTTTGCAATGAAAGCTAACATACCATTTGCTTTCTCTACTGCCTGCTGCACCTGCATGCCTACCTTCAATGACTGGTGTACCATGACACCCAGGTCTCGCTGCATCTCCCCCTTTCCCAATCGGCCACCAATAGTTTATTATGGATATATGTTTGTATTGTATTTATGGTGGCGGGTTCTGGCTTGTTTTATTGTAGTGTAAATATTATTTTTTAATAATTGAAAACATTTTTTGATTTAAAAAAAAAAAAAAAAAAAAAAATATTGACCACTTTTTATCCAATAGACAGTTTCCCCCGAACAATTATTGTTACGGACGACATCTTCGAAAATAAAAGGCAAACGATCATGCAACATGTTTTATTCATTCGTTCAGCTGTTTATTGTTATCATTGTAACTGAGTATCGCGTTTGCCGGACACAGACAGCGGAACGTCTCCCTGTAGATTGTATCATCCACCGTGAGCTTGTTTACAACATGATCGCCCAGTACTACATGATGCAATCTTCACTTGACCTGCGGGGCAGTGCCGGAGACACTTTCCATTTTTCATTTGGCAGTCGGACTCTGGTCATGAAACAAAATCAACATTACCAACGTTCGAAGATGATATTAGACAGACACCACTGGACATCAATGGGAAATGCGGCCCAGTGTATATTGTAGCAATGTTACAACATTTTGAGATTAGAAGAACATTTTTCACACTGAGAGTGGTGAATCTCTGGAACTCTCTGCCACAGAGGGTAGTTGAGGCCAGTTCATTGGCTATATTTAAGAGGGAGTTAGATGTGGCCCTTGTGGCCAAGGGGATCAGAGGGTATGGAGAGAAGGCAGGTACAGGATACTGAGTTGGATGATCAGCCATGATCAAATTGAATGGCGAATGGTGCAGGCTCGAAGGGCCGAATGGCCTATACTCCTGCACCTAATTTCTATGTTTCTATGTTTCTATGTATGTGTGTGTGTGTGTGTGTGTGTGTGTGTGTGTGTGTGTGTGTGTGTGTGTGTGTGTGTGTGTGTGTGTGTGTGTGTGTGTCGTGTGTGTGTGTGTGTGCGTGTGTGTGCGTGTGTGTGTGTGGTGTGTGTGTGCGCGTGTGTGTGCGTGTGTGTGAGTGAATGTGAGTGTGTGTGTGTGTGTGTGCGCGCGTGTGCGTGTTGTGTGTGTGTGTGCGTGTGTGTGTGTGTGTGTGCGTGCGCGCGCGTGTGCGTGTGTGTGTGTGTGTGTGTGTGTGCGTGTGCGTGTGTGTGTGTGTGTGTGTGTGTGTGTGTGTGTGTGTGTGTGTGTGTGTGTGTGTGTGTGTGTGTGTGTGTGTGTGTGTGTGTGTGTGTGTGTGCGCGCGTGTGCGTGTGTGTGTGTGGGCGGGTGGTGCGTGCTTGCACGAGTAAATGCATCAGAACTAAATGTTTTCTCAGTCTGAAGAAGGCTCTCGACCCGAAACGTTCCCCATTCCTTCTCTCCAGAAATGCTGCCTTTACCGAGTATAGAAGCTGGGATGTAATGTTAAAATTGTACAAGGCATTGGTGAGGCCAATTCTGGAGTATGGTGTACAATTTTGGTCGCCTAATTATAGGAAGGATGTCAACAAAATAGAGAGAGTACAGAGGAGATATACTAGAATGTTGCCTGGGTTTCAACAACTAAGTTACAGAGAAAGGTTGAACAAGTTAGGTCTTTATTCTCTAGAGCGCAGAAGGTTAAGGGGGGACTTGATAGAGGTCTTTAAAATGATGAAAGGGATAGACAGAGTTGTCGTGGATAAGCTTTTCACATTGAGAGTAGGGAAGATTCAAACAAGAGGACATGACGAGAATTAAGGGAGGGGTAAGATGAGGAGGAACTTCTTTACTCAGAGAGTGGTAGCGGTGTGGAATGAGCTTCCAGTGGAAGTGGTGGAGGCAGGTTCGTTTTTATCATTTAAAAATAAATTGGATAGTTATATGGACGGGAAAGGAATGGAGGGTTATGGTCAGAGCACGGGTAGATGGGACTAGGGGAGAATACGTGTTCGGCACGGACTAGAAGGGCCGAGATGGCCTGTTTCCGTGCTGTAATTGTTATATGGTTATATGGTTATATGGTTACCGGTGAGTTGCTTCAACATTTCCCTGTCTACCTTCGAGTTAAACCAGCATCAGCAGTTCTTTCCTACACACTAAAGGTGTGTTCCCTGCTTCCCCTGTGCACTCAATTCATTTGCAACATATAACCATATAAACATATAACAATTACAGCACGGAAACAGGCCATCTCGGCCCTACAAGTCCGTGCCGAACAATTTTTTTCCCCTTAGTCCCACCTGCCTGCACTCATACCATAACCCTCCATTCCCTTCTCATCCATATGCCTATCCAATTTATTTTTAAATGATACCAATGAACCTGCCTCCACCACTTCCACTGGAAGCTCATTCCACACCGCTACCACTCTCTGAGTAAAGAAGTGCCCCCTCATATTACCCCTAAACTTCTGTCCCTTAATTCTGAAGTAATGTCCTCTTGTTTGAATCTTCCCTATTCTCAAAGGGAAAAGCTTGTCCACATCAACTCTGTCTATCCCTCTCATCATTTTAAAGACATCTATCAAGTCCCCCCTTAACCTTCTGCGCTCCAGAGAATAAAGACCTAACTTATTCAACCTATCTCTGTAACTTAGTTGTTGAAACCCAGGCAACATTCTAGTAAATCTCCTCTGTACTCTCTCTATTTTGTTGACATCCTTCCTATAATTGGGCGACCAAAATTGTACACCATACTCCAGAATTGGCCTCACCAATGCCTTGTACAATTTTAACATTACATCCCAGCTTCTATACTCAGATATCTTACATCTCAAAATCGGATCAACATGGCTCATGTCTGTGATGTTAACTTTCAAAATCACTTCCCAGTACGATCCTATCAACGTTTTAATATTGGAAATGAAACGACTAACCGGAGAAGGGACCAGTTTTAGAAATGTATCTTTCATCGATACATACCGTTTATGATGATTCCGTCAACCAGTGGCTGACACAGCAACAATAATCCACAAACGATGACAATTGTGTTTGTCATTTTCTGCGATGTCCTGTGGACTGGGTCAGAGAGACGGAGAAGGAGAGTTTGATTCATTTACGAATTCTTGCTGTATTTGTACTGAATCAGGTTGTGACGTGCCTTGGCAGGACTGTTTGGTGGGCGATGGGCACTTGACCGGGAGGGGGTAACGGTCGATATTTCACTACACGGAGGGCGGTTCATGTGTTGTGTTGTGTTGTGTTGTAACTCGTCATCCTTCATAAGCCCAGGAAAGTGCCACGTTGTATGTGATACAGTAAATCAGTAGCAAATTTGAATTGATCTATGTAACTCAGCTCTCAGGCCAGAACCGAAAGGATTTGAGTCTAGGAGCAGGGAGGTTCTACTGCAGTTGTACAGGGTCTTGGTGAGACCACACCCGGAGTATTGCGTACAGTTTTGGTCCCCTAATCTGAGGAAAGACATTCTTGCCATAGAGGATTTGAGTCTAGGAGCAGGGAGGTTCTACTGCAGTTGTACAGGGTCTTGGTGAGACCACACCCGGAGTATTGCGTACAGTTTTGGTCCCCTAATCTGAGGAAAGACATTCTTGCCATAGAAGATTTGAGTCTAGGAGCAGGGAGGTTCTACTGCAGTTGTACAGGGTCTTGTTGAGACCACACCTGGAGTATTGCGTATAGTTTTGGTCTCCAAATCTGAGGAAGGACATACTTGCCATAGAGGATTTGAGTTTTGGAGCAGGGAGGTTCTACTGCAGTTGTACAGGGTCTTGGTGAGACCACACCTGGAGTATTGCGTACAGCTTTGGTCTCCTAATCTGAGGAAGGACATTATTGCCATGGAGGGAGTGCAGAGAAGGTTCCCCAGACTGATTCCTGGGATGTCAGGACTGTCTTATGAAGAAAGACTGGATAGACTTGGTTTATACTCTCTAGAATTTAGGAGATTGAGGGGGGATCTTATAGAAACTTACAAAATTCTTAAGGGGTTGGACAGACTAGATGCAGGAAGATTGCTCCCGATGTTGGGGAAGTCCAGGACAAGGGGTCACAGCTTAAGGATAAGGGGGAAATCCTTTAAAACCGAGATGAGAAGATTTTTTTCACGCAGAGAGTGGTGAATCTCTGGAACTCTCTGCCACAGAGGGTAGTTGAGGCCACAGTTCATTGGCTATATTTAAGAGGGAGTTAGATGTGGCCCTTGTGGCTAAGGGGATTAAAGGGTATGGAGAGAAGGCAGGTACAGGATACTGAGTTGGATGATCAGCCGTGATCATATTGAATGGCGAATGGTGCATGCTCGAAGGGCCGAATGGCCTACTCCTGCACCTATTGTCTATGTTTCTATGTTTCTATGTCATATAACCATATAACCATATAACAATTACAGCACGCAAACAGGCCATCTCGGCCCTACAAGTCCCTGCCGAACAATTATTTTCCCCTAGTCCCATCTGCCTGCACTCAGACCATAACCCTCCATTCCTTTCCCTTCCATATAACTATCCAATTTATTTTGAAATGATAAAAACGAACCTGCCTCCACCATTTCCACTGGAAGCTCATTCCGTACAGCTACCACTCTCTGAGTAAAGAAGTTCCCCCTCATGTTACCCCTAAACTTCTGTCCCTTAATTCTGAAGTCATGTCCTCTTGTTTGAATCTTCCCTACTCTCAGTGGGAAAAGCTTGTCCACATCAACTCTGTCTATCCTCTCATCATTTTAAAGACCTCTATCAAGTCCCTCCCATAACCTTCTGCGCTCCAGAGAATATAGACCTAATTTGTTCAAACTTTCTCTGTAACTTAGTTGCTAAAACCCAGGCAACATTGAGAGGGATAGGGACATGAGAGGGATAGATCGGTGAGATGCACAGAGTCCCTTGCCTTGTGTAAGGGAATCGAGACAAGATGACATAGGTTGAAGGTGAAGGGGAAAAGATTTAATAGTAATCCGATGGGTAACTTTTTCACACAAAGGGTGGTGGGTGTATGGAACAAGCTACCAGAGAAGGTAGAAGGTACACAGGTAGACAGGTACATGGATAGGAGATATTTAGAAGGATATGGACCAAGTGCAGGCAAGTGGGGCCAGTGTAGCTGGGACATTGTTGGCCGGTGTGGGCAAGTTGGGCCGAAGGGCCTCTTTCCACACTGTATCACTCCATGACGCTATGATTCTATGCAAACAGTGTCTCGTACACAACAGCAGATACGGCCATTCATTCAAGACAGTTCTTAGTTATCCTTCAATCCATCTTCACTTGAACCTTCTTGAAGAGGTTACTCGGGAAATTGATGAGGGTAAAGCAGTGGATGTTGTCTATATGGACTTCAGTAAGGCCTCTTGAACATCAAAAAAACGAAGGAGCTGATCATGGACT